>NW_026465050.1:0-14277 GCF_026875155.1 Cherax quadricarinatus
CCTAAAGCATTTCCCTTTACCCGGGGCGTGGTCGTACTTTGGTTTGCGTGCACCAGCAGCAACAGCCGGGTTGATCAGGGCGATCCCCCAGGAGGCCTGGTCACAGCCCGGGGGCCGCGGGGCTTTGGGCCCCCCAAACTCTCTCCAGGTAAACTCCAGGTTTTCCACACTGCGGCCGGCCGGAGTTTGTTGCTAAACGATTCAAATTACTCCTTCCTTTAGGAGCTGATTACAGCCAGTTCTGGCTTGAGTGGCTGTTCTCCTAGTAGGTCTTACTACGATTTCATCTTCCGACATCACTTGGTCTGCGTTATCTTCCATATCACTCGTGTCACTTTCCCTCAGATTTTCATTTACGTTTGATTGAACACCTAATTCCAAGGGAATCAATTTATTGTGCATAAACTTTCCTGGCCACGACACAACACTTTGACATCCCTGACAACACCTTGTGCATCTGGGTACAATGTCAATACTTTGCCCAGAGGCCACAATGTTCGATGTTGTTCATGTCAATTAACACAATGTCACCTGGTTGAATGGTCTGTCGATTTACTGCCTCTGTCGCACCATAAAAGTGTTCACGTAGTGTAAGAAGGTATTCCTTATGCCACACATTAGACCAATGATCAATTACTTTATTTAACATTTTAAAATTTAATTACACAACACTGCTGCATCATTGTAATCTTCATCACTTTCTTCCGGATTATCTCTATAGACAGGGGCAGCTTCCAATTTCCTTCCACATATTAGGTGAGAAGGTGTTAATACATCTGCATCAGGTGTATCACTCATGTACGAGAGAGGCCTATTATTTATACGATTTTCTGCCTCCACTAACACTGCACGGAATTCTTCCAAATTAATTCTCTTCCGGTGTAGTACTTTGCAGAGACACCTCTTCACTGTGCCTATCAGTCTTTCGTACAGCCCCCCCCCCCCTGCCAAGGGGCTCTAGGAGTAATAAATTTCCAGGTACACCCTCGCTGGGTTAACAGAGATGAACATCGTTACTATTATTTAATTCTATCAAGTATTGAGCACCTGCTACAAAATTTGTGGCATTATCCGAAATCATCAACCTCAGACAGGATCTCCTAGCTGCAAATTTTCGAAACAGCTGTATAAACTGTTCTGCAGACAAGTCCTGTGCCACTTCTAAATGAACTGCCCTAGTAGCAGTACAGGTGAACACACAAACATACACTTTCAGTGGAACACCATTTGACGTACCTGTTAAAATTACTGGAACACTATAGTCTACACCTGTTACATCAAATGGTTTCACTAATTGTACACGCTCCTTTGGCAATGGTGGAGGACCTGGGTATATTTAGGATCTGGCATCCACACGGCGACATATTACACAAGATTTAATCACCCTTTTTACACTTTGCCGTCCTTGTGGAATCCAGAAAGTTTCCCTAATACAATTTAAGGTATCTTGTACCCCACCATGCATTAAATTTTCATGGGCATTTAGAACAATTAAATTTGTTAGATGATGAGTTTTGGGCAGTAAGATAGGGTGTTTAGCATAATCATCCAATTCAGCATTTTGTAACCTACCTCTGCACCTAATTACATTGTTCTCTAAATACAACCCCAATTTCTCTATTATGGAACCTTTCACAATTTTACTTTCCATCATCAATTTAATCTCATTTCCATAGATTTCCTCCTGTACCCTTTTTATCCAATATTCAAGAGGATGTGAAAACTTCTATGATATATTCATCTTGTTTAGAAATTTAAACACCAACTTAGTTACATTGATTAGCTTGGGTAAAGAAGAATATTTATTTATATCAATGGCTAAGGGAGGACAAACTATTGGAGCGGTGGTCACAGTAATTTCAACAGGAGCAATATACGCCTTTTGTACAGGCCAATTAGCTTTATTTACCAACCAGCTCGGTCCTTTAAACCATGATACAGCATTTACAAATTTAGCATAAGGTAAACCTTGAGACAAGAAATCAGCTAGATTCTCCTCACCAGGTATATGATTAAATGTTAACACATGCTGACCCAAACTATTATACTTCTCTTGCATCTGATTAATTTCAGTGACTCTGTTTTGTACGTACACAATTTTACTGTTTCCATTACGAATCCATTGTAAGGATACCTCATTTTCAGACCAAATTACAGTGTCGCTAATATTTATCTCCTGCAACTTATTTCTTATATAATTAGCTAATTTGACACCTACGTAAATGGCTGTTAATTCCAACTGAGGTAAGGTACATGATTTAATTGGAGACACTTTAGCCTTAGACATAACAAGAGAGATAACACTATTACATTGAAGGTAAACAACTGCTCCATATGCCAATTTTGAAGCATCACAAAAAATGTGGAGTACATTGTTCCCATCTGGATTGGCCACCTGGCGTGGGAACTCCAACATTGGAATTTTCTCGTAATTACCAATTAATTCATCCCACCTGTTAATGAATTCCTCAGGTAGAATTTCATCCCAAGCATATTTAAGTTTCCATGCTTCCTGTATTAATAATTTCCCTCTTATAGTAAGGGGTGACACTAAACCTAGTGGATCAAAATATTTGGAAACTTCAGCAAGCAAGACTCTCTTAGTTAATTTACTGGGCATACTGTAATTATTAGGTTTTAACATTAACAAATCTCTCTCAGTATCCCAAGTTAATCCTAATACATTACTACATTTTGGCCCTTCATCTCCAGGGTAATCTTTACTTATTTTGTCCTTTAATTTGGACGAATTACTATTCCATTCCCTCAGAGGCATATTTGCACTTTGCATTATTTTAGTAGCCTCACCATAAGTCATTAACAGTTCCTCTTCAGTTGATGTCACACCCAGGAAATTGTCCACATAAAATTGTTTGCTCATTACTTTAGTCAGTGGACTTTCCATACATTTAAGGTGTGCATTTATCGTCGTTTGAAGTAGGAACGGACTGGATGTAGCACCAAATAATACGCTTCTAAAACGAAAGGTTTTCAGAGGGCTAAGTGGGTCACTAGGATTCTCAGGCCATAAGAAGCGGGTACAATCCCGGTCAGCCTCTTGTAAACCCACTCTTAGGAAAGCTTTACTATGTCAGCCGTAAAGGCATAGTGCTTCACTCAGAAATTTAATAAGATATCTCCTAATTTTTCCGTCAACGACGGACCTGTCATCAGTCATTTAAACTAGGTACATTTTTGTTACTCCTGGCACTACAATTAAACACAATTCTCAGAGGAGTGGTCTTAGAATCCTTCTTCACTCCGTGATGTGGCAAATAGTGACCATAAATTTTGGCTTGCTCAGGAGGTACCTCTTCTATAAATTTATTAATTAACTGCTCAGCAATTATATCACTATAGGCAGTTAACAATTCTAGTGTCTTACTCAGTTCGCGGAGCTGAGCTTTAATTGTCCATATGCCATTCTGTAATTGGTGGGCAATTCTGGATGGTTCATCTCCACGGAAGTCGCACCCAGTATTGTCCAGATTAAAATTTTACATCTCTCAGGTATTGCTCCTGAGTAAAAGAATCGTCTGGACTTTCTTCATTTACATTTATTCCAATGCTGTCTAATTCCCACAATTTATGCACTGGCTCAACACCATCCTCTATGGAAGAATTATACTGGGGCACGACTTCATGAGTAAGACACACAGTTATGGTATTTGTAGTTTCCTCTAGTCATGAATTATTATTAACGAGGAATCCTACCATACATTACATGGCCTCCAGCAGTCTTCAAAAGGGTGACACCACATTTCTTTACCATACCCTTTACAAAGGAGGCATAATAGTCACTACCTATCAAAATATTTATTGGGCCTACAGAATCATCACTTACACCAGAAGGTGCTAAATTTACATTATGTGAGAGTCTTTCTGTAGCTTTACTAAGTCCTACTGTAGATATTTTCTCTGGAAGTCTATCTACAATTACTGCATTAACACGTTTTTTCTCATTGCCCAACCTGACAGTTACATAAACAGTGTCATACAATTGAGCTCTTTTGTCTGAGAGAAAACCTGACAATTTTAAAGCTGTGGGATCTCCCATCTGTACTTTCATACCACCAAGACATTTACGTTTTATGAAAGTACCCTGGGATCCCTGGTCCAATAATGCATTTACAATTTTTTATTTATGCCTTTTATCATCAATTTTTACCTGTAACACAGGTAAGGCTACTTCAGCAAAACCATCATTATTAACATTAGCAGCAATTTTTACATTAGCTACTGTTGTGTCAGGATTGTCAACATTATCATTATTATCAACATTATCATATAGACCTTTACACATGACTATATGGTGTCTTCCTTTGTGACACTGATAACAGAAGTTTAATTTGGCATGACAATCCTTTACATTGTGATTACCTAAACACCTGATACATCTGTCAAGGTCCTCCAATCTTTCAACTTTATCATTCCATGAATTGTATGCATTGCAATTTTTAGAAAAATGAGTACCCTTGCAGAAAAGACAATCTCTCTTTTCTTTGACTGGTTTCCTATTAACTGTGCTACTCTTAGGAGGGTACTTATTCTTCTTACTTTGTGGAGAATCATTATTTCTGATTCCTGCTAATTGATATGCACCTATGCAACTCTTTTTAGGAAATGAATTTTGATTAACATTGGGATAATTTTTCCCTTTGTGAAACTTGACAGATACCTCAGAGTTATTATGTGTTGCATCTTTAAAATGAGTTGGTTGGCTGGTCTGCAACTGCACAATTAATTCTTGTAGACCTAGTCTTATTTCCTCCAGACCAAAATAACCCTTGTGATATTTGTTCGAGATTCATTCAAGTGTTTTACAGCTTAATTTATTCTGTACCATGGCACTCAATAACCAGTCTGATTCCTTCAGAATTATATTTTATTAATTAATGTTTTGAGAGTCTCTCCAGTTTAACTCTAAACTGCTGTAAACCTTTGTAAGTATGATCTGGAGATTTTAAATTAACAATGATATTCACTAGATCCAACCTACTTTGCTCTATATTACCATAAGTGACTTTCAACAAGTCAACTGCTTCCTTGTAAGAGTCATCTACATTGGGAAAGGCTTGTATGAGTATGTGAGCATCTCCTCTTGGGAAACCTGTCCTTTGAGGTAAAATAATTTAGTTACACAGGCTAGGTCACTCCTGTCATGCACAGCTGCTTTAAAAATTGACCAAAATTCCTTCGTTTTCTCCAGGATTAAACACAGGTAAACATAGTTCTGGGAGTTTGGGCAAAGACATATTATTTGTTGGAGCTGACTGATTAACTGCCTGGTTTACGCATTTTAATTTATTCAAGGCCTGACTTTTACAAGAAAGAATCTTTTCCTCTAATTCATAATACTGATTAATCATAAGATCTACTTCAGTCTCATCTACACAGTTTACTAACAGATCTCCTTCATATTTGTTGTAATATAATTTGTATGAATCATATCTATTATCTAAAGCATCTAAATACAATTTTAAATCATCAGTATTCACAGTTTCTTGATTCATTAATTCCAAACATTTATTGTATGCTTTTGTTACATGACCCTTCCTAGCTTGCAGAGATGTTTTCTTTGCTCTATATTCCATATGTTTGTCTTCTACATTAATTTCCTCATTTTCAGCCATGATGCAATGTATTAAATTCAACTTAATAACACTGATTATGTACTAAATTATGCACTTTATAAAGGTAAATAGTACAACTTACCTTTAAATAAATTCTAGCTACTTGAGCTTAGCAATTCCATATAAAAGATTGTAATATAAATTTTAAATGTACATGAGTACAAACCTTTAGCCAGCCTTGGCTTATCAAAATTATTATACAAATTAATATAAATCCTTGCCAGAATTTGGCATAGCAAAATTAATATTATACACATTATAATCTTTATCCACACTTGTCTTATCAATTACACATACACTGATGTAAATCTTGGCCAGAATTGTCTTATCAAATTAGTATTATACAAATTAATATAAACTTAGCCAGACGAGCTTAGCTTATCAAAATTAATATTGTAATTATTATAATCCACTTCACATTAAGTAAATTTGTGAACTTAACATCCACCTCCTTCTGTCATTTCACATATAATTATTAAGTAATTAACTAATTAATGACTTCACTAATTACCTCCCGTTCAAGAAGGACCAACGGGCAAATTAAATGTGGAAAATTGCATTTATCTGAATGTAACTAATTATGTACATAACAGTAAATGATAACAAAGATAATTATTATTTATCAAAGTTACATAGACAAGTAGGAATTTGGGACACCTAGGTCGCAAAAAATGTCCCCCTTCGATACCTACCACGTCAATCCACAATTTGCTCGGGACCTATTAATTAAATGAAATATACAAAACCCCAGAATACTGTAAATAATAAATTTGTGGACTGATATATTAAAAAAAAAAAAATAATTATATATATCCCAACAATACAAACAGAAGGAAAAATATCTTAAATATCCTCACCCCATTTTGCTGGGAAAAATAAAATTGATCAAACTCAGAAAAACCCACTAACTAAATTTATGAAAACATGGCTAAATTTATACACAAATCAGAGAGCTTATCTGGGTTAAAGGACTGTTTGTCCATCGTCGTTTTTCTCAAGTTAGCGGAAGCACATCCAACTTTTCACCTCCTTTTTGGGGGAGGGGTGTCAATCCAATTTAACCTCTAGAGCACGAAAAATTTTTCCCCCTTATATTAACGTTGTATCCAATTCAAAACCAAGAGGGCGACCCGTCTGCGCAACGCAGGCTTTCCCGTTTTCTATACAAAATATTTTTAAAATTTTCAGTATGGCATCAAAACACAATAAATACGAATTTTCCAGAAAATATATACAGTATTTTTTCCAAAAAACCCCCCCACACAATAACCAAATTCTGTAAACTCACATTGTAATCCTTATAGCCTGGATTACCTGGAAAGTTTCGGGGGTCAACGCCCCCGCGCCCGGCTTACCAGGCCTCCTGGGGTCAGCGCCTGATCAACCAGGCTGTTGCTGCGGGCTGAAAAACCAACGTACGAGCCACAGCCCGGCTGATCAGGAACTGACTTTAGGTGCTTGTCCATGCCAGCTTGAAACTGCCGGGGGCCCTTTTGGTAACCCCCTTGTGTGCTGGGGGGCATTGAACATCTGGGCCCCCCTGACACTTATTGATGGCTTTTAACGGCTATGACACCCCTGCTTTTCATTGGGGGGATGGGGGGCATTTGCAATTCCCTTTTGCTTTCGTAGTGAGTGTTTTTTCTGGGCAAGTTCGGAACTAGTCCCTCTAGGTTTTTCCAGGTTATATAAACCCAGTATCTCTCCCTCCTGCTTTTCCAGGAATAGGGGGTTTAAAACCTAAAAACTTTGAAGGTAGTGGGGTCAGCAGCAGCACGGGCTCACTGCAAAAGGGTATGTGGCAGCAGCAGCACTGGCACACTGCAAAAGGTAGTGGGTCAGCAGCAGCACGGGCATCACACAAAAAAAGGTTTATGGGAGCAGCAGCAGCTGGCACACTACAGAAGGTATGGGTCAGCAGCACAGCGGGCATCACTGCAGAAGGTTGGGGTCAGCACACACGGGCATCACTGCGAAGGTATGGGTCAGCAGCAGCGCGGGGCATCACGCAGAAGGTAGTGGGTCAGCACAGCAGCTGGCACACTGCGAAGGTATGGGGTCAGCAGCACAGCTGGCACACGCAGAAGGTAGGGGGCACAGCAGCAGTGGCATACTCAGAAGGGTTTAGTGGGCAGACGCAGCTGGCATCACTGCAGAAAGTATGTGGTCACACAGCAGCTGGCATCACTGCAGAAGGTAGTGTGTCAAGCAGCAGCTGGCACCCACGCAAAGTAGTGTTGTCAGCAGCAGCAACTGGCATCTACTAAGAAGTAGTGTGTCAGCAGTAGCAGCTGCTTCACTGCAGAAGGTAGTGTGGTCAGCAGCAGCAACTGGCAACACTGCAGAAGTAGTGTGGTCACAGCAGCACGGGCATCACTGCAGAAGGTAGTGTGTCACAGCACAGCTGAAATCACTGCAGAAGGTGAGGTCAGCACAGCAGCTGGCATAACTCAAAGTAGTGTGGTCAGCAGCACAGCTGGCATAACTAGCAGAAGGTATGTGGTCAGCAGCAGCAGCTGGATCACTTAGAAGAAATGTGGTCAGAGCAGCCACTGGCATCACTACAGAAGGTAGTGTGGTCGCAGCAGCAGCCTGGCTTTACTGAAAAAGGTAGGTGTAGCAGCAGAAAGCTGGCACCCACGCAGAAGTATGTGTCAGCAGAGCAGTGGCATCACTGCAGAAGGTAGTGTGGTCAGCACGCAGCTGGCATTCACTACAAGGTAGTGGGTCAGCACAGAGTGCATAACTGCAGAATGTGTGGTCAGCAGCAGCAGCTGGCATCACTGCGGGAAAGGTAGTGTGGTCAGCACAGCACTGGCATCACGCAAAGGTAGGGGTGGTCAGCACAGCAGCTGGCATCACTGCAGAAAGTATTGGTCACAGCAGCAGCTGCATCACTGCAGAAGGTGTGTGGTAAACAGCAGCAGCTGGCATAACTCCCAAAGGTAGTGTGTCAGAAAGCAGCAGCTGAGCATCACTGCGAAGGTAGTGGGGTCAGCCACAGCAGCTGGCATCACTACAGAAGGTATTGGTCAGCAGCACAGCTGGCATCACTGCAGAAGGTAGTTGGTCAGCAGCAGCAGCTGGCATCACTACAAAAGTAGTGTGGTCGCAGTAGCAGCTGGCACACTGCAGAAGGTAGTGTGGTCACAGCAGCAGCTGGCATCACGCAAAGTAGTGTGGTCAGCAGCAGCACATGCATCACGCAGAAGGTAGTAGTGGTCAGCAGCAGAAAGCTGGCATCCCTCGAAAAGTATTTGGGGTCAGAGCAGCACGGGCATCACGCAGAAGGTATGTGTCAGCACAACTGGCATCACTACAGAAGTATTGGGTCAGCAGTAGCGCTGGCATCACTTGCAAAAGGTATGTTGGTCAGCAGCAGCACTGGCACACTGAAGAAGGTATGTGTCACAGCACAGCTGGCATCACTCAGAAGGTATGTGGTCAGCGCAGCAGCTGGCATCACTGCGAAGGTATGTGGTCAGCAGCAGCAAAGCTGGCAACACTACGAAGGTAGTGGGTTTCAGCAGTAGCAGCTGGCATCACTGCAGAAGGAGTGTGGTCAGCAGCAGCAGCTGGCATCACTGCAGAAGGTAGTGTGGTCAGCAGCAGCAGCTGGCATCACTGCAGAAGGTAGTGTGGTCAGCAGCAGCAGCTGGCATCACTGCAGAAGGTAGTGTGGTCAGCAGCAGCAGCTGGCATCACTACAGAAGGTAGTGTGTGTCAGCAGCAGCAGCTGGCATCACTGCAAAAGGGTTTATTGTTGGTCAGCAGCACAGCTGCATCACTACAAAAGTTAGTGTGGTCAGAGATAGCAGCTGGCATCACTGCAGAAGGTGTGTGGTCCAGCAGCAGCAGCTGGCATCACTATCAGAAGGTAGTGTGGTCCCCAACAGATGGCACCGAGAAGGTAGGGGTGGTCAGCCGCAGCAGCGGCATCACTGCAGAAGTAGTGTGGTCCACAGCAGCGCATCACTACAGAAGGTAGGTGAAAGCAGCCGCTGGCATAAACTCAGAAGGTATGTGTGGGCAGCAGCAGCGGGCATCCAAACAGAAGGTAGTGGGGGTCAGGCCACAGCACGCTGGCATCACTGCAGAAGGTAGTGGGGTCACAGCAGCAGCGGGATCATGCAGAAGTAGTGGGTCAGCAGCAGCAGCGGCATCACTGCAGAAGGTAGTTGGTCACACCCAGCAGCTGGCATCACTGCAGAAGGTAGGGGCAGTGAAGCAGCAGTCTGGCATCACAGCAGAAGGTAGGTGGTCACAGCGGGCAGCTGGCATCACTACAGAAGTAGGTGGTCAGCAGTACGCTGGCATCACGGGCAAAAGGGTAGTGGTGGTCAGCAGCAGCAGCTGGCATCACTGCAGAAGGTAGTGGGGTCAAACAGCAGCTGGCATCACTCAGAAGGTAGTGTGGTCAGCAGCAGCCTGGCATCACTGCAGAAGTAGGTAGGGTCAGCACAGCAGCTGCAACTCAGAAGGTAGTGTGGTCAGCAGCAGCACGCATCACTACAGAAGGTATTTGTGGTCAGCAGTACAGCTGGCATCACTGCAGAAGGTAGTGTGGTGGTCCCCAGCACAGCTGGCTCACCTACAAAAGGGTAGTGTGGTCAGCACAGCAGCGGGCATCACACAGAGGTAGTGTGGTCAGCAGTAGCGCTGAAATCACTGCAGAAGGAGTGGTCAGCGCAGCAGCGGCATCACTGCAGAAGTATGTGTCAGCAGCAGCAGCTGGCATCACTACAGAAGGTAGTGTGGTCAGCAGTAGCAGCTGGCATCACTGCAGAAGGTAGTGTGGTCAGCAGCAGCAGCTGGCATCACTGCAGAAGGTGTGGGTCAGCAGCAGCACTGGCATCACTGCAGAAGGTATGTGGTCAGCATCAGCACCCTGGCATCACTGCAGAAGGTAGTGTGGTCAGCAGCAGCAGCTGGCATCACTGCAGAAGGTAGTGTGGTCAGCAGCAGCAGCTGGCATCACTGCAGAAGGTAGTGTGGTCAGCAGCAGCAGCTGGCATCACTACAGAAGGAAGGTGGTAGCAGTAGCACTGGCAATCACTGCAAAGTATGTGGTAAACAGCACCGCTGGCATCACTGCAGAAGGTAGTGTGGTCAGCAGCAGCAGCTGGCATCACTGCAGAAGGTAGTGTGGTCAGCAGCAGCAGCTGGCATCACTGCAGAAGGTAGTGTGGTCAGCAGCAGCAGCTGGCATCACTACAGCAACAACAACATGGCGGAGACGGACGGACTATCGGTGTCTCCTCTTCGTAGTCTTAATGACTTCCTGATGGAGTCTGCCAGGTTTCAGATTCCAAACTTCAAAGACTCGGATAAGTGGGCCAACAGAGTGATACAGAACCTCCTCTACTACCAGACCAACTACTTCCTCACTTACTTTATTGTCTTTACTGTTGTGGGGTGAGTCAGGTGCTCATTATATTGTGGGTTTTTAGTTATCATTCTTCATGACATGGATGTGTACCGTGTCAGCGGGACTTATTATTACTGTTGTCTCATGTCGCCTTTGATTTCCACAGCTTTCCTTGATGTTATGTGTTTTTAATGTTTTTTTTAGGTGACAGGGGTTTGTGGTGGTCTTGTGGGCGTGTTGTGACAGCTTCTCTTGATATGGATGATGACGTGGTTATTGACATTATAATGTGGATGATGAGGCTTAATGATGTGGATGATGACGTGGTTTATTGACGTTATGATGTGGATTATGACGCTTAATGTTGTGGATGACGTGGTTTATTGACTTGATGTGGATGATGACGTGGTTTATTGACGTTATGATGTGGATTATGACGCTTAATGTTGTGGATGACGTGGTTTATTGACTTGATGTGGATGATGACGTGGTTTATTGACGTTATGAATGTGGATTAGACCTTTAATGTTGTGGATGACGTGGTTTATGACTTTATGTGTGATGACGTGTTTTTTTACGTTAATGATGTGGGTGATGACAATGATGTGGTTTATCGATGTAGATGTGGCTGATGACGATAATGTGAATATGCCTAATGAGTGGATGATTTACTGTTGATGACTTTTTATAAGCTTGGATGAACTTGTTGTAAGCTTTTGATGACGCATTAACCTTTGAATCTAAGGTGTTCTTTTTGTAGTCTGTGTGACTTCTTGTTGGACTTCTATGAGATCATTAGGCTCTTGATTTAGTCTTGTAGTTTTCTGATGCCTTTTTTTTTAACACCTCAGTTTTACAGGCTAAGAGGTGTTTTCCTACCTCAGCTCATTTGAAGACTCAGCCCTATCCAAGGTATACTGCCCCCAGAATGCAGCCCATAGCAGTCGACTAACACCCAGGTACCTATTTACTGCTAGGTGAATAAGGGCACCAGGTGTAAGTTTATTTAGGTACAGGCATACATAAGTACAATTATCATTCCTTGTAACATATGTGTAAATTGCTTAGGGTAACACAGAAGTCAGGTAAAGTGACTTATTTCCATTGGGATCCTTTATTCTGTTGGGAAATACTGTATGCTCGACATTTCCACCAGTGCCGGGATCGAACCGCAGACAGCATATGAGCTAAGAGTGCTGCCAACTGAGCCACTGGACACTGTCTTGTAGGCTTTTGATGATGTCTAGTTGTGAGCGATTACCAGATTAAATTTTTGGCTTGGGTTTTGTGTATACGTGGCCTATATACTTGACTGTAGTATATAGTACATTTCTCCAAGCATATGCTGTACATTCTTCAAGATTCATGGACTTAACACATCGATTCCAAGCCGAGTGATTAATTACCTGAAACTCCTGTTTTTCTACCATTCTCCTTTTTATTGGACTGAAGAAGCCACTGGCTAGTGAAACATTTCCTCAGTAAAGATTCCTTCCACAATGAAGAATCCCTAATAATGGTCCAGTAGTTGCGAGAGGCAGCTGCCTAGATTGTGCAGTTGTTGTGAATCCATGTAATTAGCAATCTTGTTGCTAATTACTTGAAGTAGGGCTATGTCGGTTGTTTTTAATGGTTGTGGGATGACCCACGAGTCTAGGCTCCCTCTATATAGAATATTTAAAGCATGTTATACAAAAGAAAAACATGATTGTTGGTAATAGAATGATACCAAATTTTTGTTTTATGGATACTGATGCTTAGTTTTAGGCAGATACTGATACATTACCATCAAAATTAATTGATGTCCACGATACTGTAAAAAATATCCAGTGTCCACTGATACTGACACCACCAAAATAAGCTGTTACTTGCCACACCCTTACTAATTACATGGCTACTATCTAGGGATGAGATGAAATGATGAAAATACTGAGAATCAGTTTGGTAGTGCATGACTCATGTCATGGGACGAGTTCTCACCTAATTGTGGTTGCAGGGGCCGAGACACAGCTCCTGGCCCTGCCTCTTCACTGATCACTACTCCATGAGCTTTATTACACCTCATCTTAAAGCTGTGTATGGTTCCTGCCTCCACTACATCACTTGCTATTCCACTTCCTGACAACTCTATGACTGAAGAAATACTTCCTAATACACCTACCATCCGACTTATGACTGAGTTCGGTTCCGAGAAACCGGTAGTAAGTCGAAATGGTCGTAAGACGATTTACTACTGAATATCAAAATAACATTTTTGTAATGACTTTTATTGTTTTATTTTGGTATTTCATGTTTTACTTCACTTTTTATGCTGTTAGTACTGTATTTTATACTGTAAGGTTTAGGATAAACACTGTGTACAACACAAACACTTGTTTATTTCCCAGAAATTTGGCATAAAAAAGCACAGTTGTAAGTCGAATCATCGTAAGTCGAGCAGGTCGTAAGTCGGATAGTAGGTGTATCTCTTAGACTCATTTGAGTCTTCAACTTTCAATTGTGACCGCTTGTTTCTGTGTCCCCTCTCTGGAACATCCTGTCTCTGTCCACCTTATCTATTCCATGTAGCATTTTGTATGTTGTTATCATGTCTCCCCTAACCCTCCTCTCCTCCAGTGTCGTCAGGCCGATTTCCCTTAACCTATCTTCGTAGAACATTCCCTTTAGCTCTGGAACTAGCCTTGTTGCAAACCTTTGCACTTTCTCTAATTTCTTGACGTGCTTGACCAGGTGTGAGATCCAAACTGGTGCTGCATACTTCAGTATGGGTCAGATGTACACAGTGTACAGTGTCTTGAACGATTCCTTATTAAGGTATTGGAACACTATTCTCAGGTTTGCCAGGCTCCCATATGCTGCAGCAGTTATCTGGTTGATGTGTCCTTCTGGAGACGTGCTTGTTGTTATACTTACCCCAAGATCTTTCTCCTTGAGTGAGGTTTGATGTCTTTGGCCACCTAGCCTATGCTCTGTCTGCGGTCTTCTTTGCCCTTCCCCGATTTTCATGACTTTGCATTTGGCGGGGTTAAATTCGAGAAGCCAGTTGCTGGACCACGTGTTCAACCTACCCAGGTCTCTTTGTAGTCCTGCCTGAATCTCATCTGATTTAATTCTCCTCATTAACTTCACATTATTTGCGAACAGGGACACTTCTGAGTCTATCCCTTCCATCATGTCATTTACATATACCAAAAATAGCATTGGTCCTAGGACTGACCCCTGTGGGACCCTGTTTGTCACAGGGCGCCCACGTGAAAAACCCCATCACTACCATAC
>NW_026465051.1:0-13190 GCF_026875155.1 Cherax quadricarinatus
CACCCCCTCCTCGATAAGAAAAGCAAATGTTTTTTTCTTGCTTTTTAAGCTAACAAACAATGTACACTATTTTTACTATGGTAATAAAGTGGGAGCAGGATTTTCCTTAATTGTCCTGCTAAGTAAGAGATGTACTGTCTCTTATAAAAATACACGTTGCAACACCGCTGCAAGGAGCAGAGGTCACTTGATTACGTGGCATAGCATCTGTGATCAATTACTCACTCTAGCAGTAAACAAGACGCTCGTCCCTTCTGAGTGGCCCCTCAGGGCTGAGAGGGCTGAAGGGGGCTGAAGGGGGCTGATACCCCCCTCCTGGAGAAAATTTCTCCACAGTTACTGTACTGGTCTTCTGTGTTACTGTACTGGTCTTGTGTTACTGTACTGGTCTTCTGTGTTACTGTACTGGTCTTGTGTTACTGTACTGGTCTTGTGTTACTGTTCTGGTCTTGTGTTACAACATTGTTATTTACATTTACTTCTCTTGTATTATACTGTTCTGTGTTGTTGTACTGTTTCACGTTATATATTTGTTTTATGTGTTTTTTGCTGTTTTATACGTTACTATATTGTATTATATGCCACTATATGCTATGCTGTTTTATGTGTTATTATACTTATTTATGTGTCACTATGCTGTTTTATGTGTCACTATACTGCTTTTTTGCTATTCTTCTGACATAATTCATCTTATACATAACAAACGAACCGCTACCTAAAGTCTTTTGCCAACAGCGTCTTGCCAGCACTATATTTCTAACAGAAACCTACCAGAGGTCTTCTATCAATAGTCCTCGGGTAACAATCCTTCCAGCAGTGTTCTTCCGATTGCGTTCAGTCTTATACACTTGAATCCTACCAACAGAATCTAAAGGATAGAATCCTGCCAAGAAGTTTATTATCAGATATTTACCAAACAGTTTACATACAGTGTTATTTACTCTGGTGTATCAGACAGACTTTATACACATCACAACACAACGATGGTGGTGAAAAAAACACATTATAACAGAGAGGAACTTTCACCTGTGAAACAAATTTCTTCATCCAATAGTTCCCTTCTACAATTGTGTGTTTTTCATCACTTACTGACTTTGTGCTACATATCTCTACAACATAGTGCACCACAACATTCAGTGTGTAATATAAGTTAACATTCATACATCACAGTACATAACAACAGTCGTACTGGCCAGGTTGTGGCGTCGTACTGGCCAGGTTGAGGCGTCGAAACTGGCCAGGTTGTGGCGTCGTACTGGCAGGTTGTGGCGCCCGTACTGGCCAGGTTGTGGCGTCGTACTGGCCAGGTTGTGGCGTCGTACTGGCCAGGTTGTGGCGTCGTACTGGCCAGGTTGTGGCGTCGTACTGGCCAGGTTGTGGCGTCGTACTGGCCAGGTTGTGGCGTCGTACTGGCCAGGTTGTGGCGTCGTACTGGCCAGGTTGTGGCGTCGTACTGGCCAGGTTGTGGCGTCGTACTGGCCAGGTTGTGGCGTCGTACTGGCCAGGTTGTGGCGTCGTACTGGCCAGGTTGTGGCAGCCACCACCAAAATTCTTATTGTCAAGAGATGGAATCATCCAAGTTGACAGTTTTTATGTTCATCACCGAAAGTTTTTGTTATGCATCTGTGGTGGTGAATGTTTTTATGTCATTAACGAATTTATTCTACGTAAATAAAGTGTTCATTAAGATGATTTATAAGAATATCTTCTCTGTCTTAAACACAAGTTTCTCATATTTACATCCTTTCCCAAAATATTTCATCCAAATATTGTAACCCTCATTCAATTTTATTAAGAAACTTGAAATTACATAATTAAGAATTTTCTTAAGTCTCTTACATTATTATTTATTATTGTTTAATTTATACAATGTTGTGGGAGAGTGTAGATATGTTTATGAGAACGTTTACACATGTATGTATATATGTGTGTTGGTAGCATGGTGTTTGTAGTGATGTTTATGTTGGTAGAATGGTGTTTGTTGTGATGTTTATGTTGGTAGCATGGTGTTTGTATGATGTTTATGTTTTGGTAGCATGGTGTTTGTAGTGATGTTTATGTTGGTAGCATGGTGTTTGTAGTGATGTTTATGTTGGTAGCATGGTGTTTGTAGTGATGTTTATGTTGGTAGCATGGTGTTTGTAGTGATGTTTATGTTGGTAGCATGGTGTTTGTTTTGTGATGTTTATGTTGTAGTATGGTGTTTGTAGTGATGTTTATGTTGGTAGCATGGTGTTTGTAGTGATGTTTATGTTTGGTAGCATGGTGTTTGTAGTGATGTTTATGTTGGAAGCATGGTGTTTGTTGTGATGTTTATGTGGTAGCATGGTGTTTGTAGTGATGTTTATGTTGGTAGCATGGGGTTTGTAGTGATGTTTTATGTTGGTAGCATGGTGTTTGTAGTGATGTTTATGTTGGTAGCATGGTGTTTTGTAGTGATTTTATGTTGGGTAGCATGGTGTTTGTTGTGATGTTATGTTGGTAGCATGGTGTTTGTAGTGATGTTTATGTTGGTAGCATGGTGTTTGTAGTGATGTTTATGGGTTGGTAGCATGGTGTTTGTAGTGATGTTTATGTTGGAATGCATGGTGTTTGTTGTGATGTTTATGTTGGTAGCATGGTGTTTGTAGTGATGTTTATGTTGGTAGCATGGTGTTTGTAGTGATGTTTATGTTTGGGAGCATGGTGTTTGTAGTGATGTTTTATGTTGGTAGCATGGTGTTTGTAGTGATGTTTATGTTGGTAGCATGGTGTTTGTAGTGATGTTTATGTTGGTAGCATGGTGTTTGTAGTGATGTTTATGTTGGTAGCATGGTGTTTGTAGTGATGTTTATGTTGGTAGCATGGTGTTTGTAGTGATGTTTATGTTGGTAGCATGGTGTTTGTTGTGATGTTTATGTTGGTAGCATGGTGTTTGTAGTGATGTTTATGTTGGTAGCATGGTGTTTGTTGTGATGTTTATGTTGGTAGCATGGTGTTTGTAGTGATGTTTATGTTGGTAGCATGGTGTTTGTAGTGATGTTTATGTTGGTAGCATGGTGTTTGTAGTGATGTTTATGCTGGTAGCATGGTGTTTGTTGTGATGTTTATGTTGGAAGCATGGTGTTTGTTGTGATGTTTATGTTGGTAGCATGGTGTTTGTAGTGATGTTTATGTTGGTAGCATGGTGTTTGTTGTGATGTTTATGTTGGTAGCATGGTGTTTGTAGTGATGTTTATGTTGGTAGCATGGTGTTTGTAGTGATGTTTATGTTGGTAGCATGGTGTTTGTAGTGATGTTTATGTTGGAAGCATGGTGTTTGTTTTTGATGTTTATGTTGGTAGCATGGTGTTTGTAGTGATGTTTATGTTGGTAGCATGGTGTTTGTTGTGATGTTTATGTTGGTAGCATGGTGTTTGTAGTGATGTTTATGTTGGTAGCATGGTGTTTGTAGTGATGTTTATGTTGGTAGCATGGTGTTTGTAGTGATGTTTATGTTGGTAGCATGGTGTTTGTTGTGATGTTTATGTTGGTAGCATGGTGTTTGTAGTGATGTTTATGTTGGTAGCATGGTGTTTGTAGTGATGTTTATGTTGGTAGCATGGTGTTTGTAGTGATGTTTATGTGTAGATCAAAGTTAAAAGTAAACATCAGAAGAAAACTTGAACTACATAATAATTCACAATGAAGAAGAGCACAGTTCTGTGGTATAACTGTCAGCCTGACTGACTCTGCTGTCAGCCTGACTGACTCTGCTGTCAGCCTGACTGACTCTGCTGTCAGCAGAGTCAGCCAGTCAGTATGAAATTTAGAATATATTAAGATTGAAGTGTGTGACACAGTCGTAAAAAAGTACTTGAACAGTTCATGATTTTGTTCATAATGTTTATAAAAGAAGAAAAGAGGAAAAACTTTAAAGAATGTAATAATTATGATGTAATAATAGTGTTGACCAGACCAGGTAAAGTGTGTGTCAGAATTATGATCACTGAAGTGATGGTAAAGTGTGTGTCAGAATTATGATCAGTGAAGTGATGGTAAAGTGTGTGTCAGAATTAGGATCACTGAAGTGATGGTAAAGTGTGTGTCAGAATTAGGATCACTGAAGTGATGGTAAAGTGTGTGTCAGAATTATGATCAGTGAAGTGATGGTTTAAAATGTGTGGGCAGAATTAGGATCACTGAAGTGATGGTAAAGTGTGTGTCAGAATTATGATCAGTGAAGTGATGGTAAAGTGTGTGTCAGAATTATGATCAGTGAAGTGATGGTAAAGTGTGTGTCAGAATTATGATCAGTGAAGTGATGGTAAAGTGTGTGTCAGAATTATGATCAGTGAAGTGATGGTAAAGTGTGTGTCAGAATTATGATCACTGAAGTGATGGTAAAGTGTGTGTCAGAATTATGTTCAGTGAAGTGATGGTAAAGTGTGTGTCAGAATTATGATCAGTGAAGTGATGGTAAAGTGTGTGTCAGAATTATGTTCAGTGAAGTGATGGTAAAGACAAAATACGCGCATCACAACTTATCAAGGTATAATATATGTTAACATTTAAACATCTCAATACATTACATCACAGTATTAAGTTTACACTTTAACTGACATTCACACATCACAAAACATTAGAGCATAACATAGTATGTTAGACAGAGTCGTACTGTCCAGTGTGCACCAGCCACCATCTTAATTATTTTTGACAAAGGATCTGAATATCCCCTAGCTTGATGTTTTTTATTTTCAATCCCATAACATTTTAGTGATGTGTTGTGTGTGTGTGTGTGTGTGTGTGTGTGTGTTTGGTGTGTGTGTTGTGTGTGGTGTGGGTGTGTGTGTGTGTGTGTGTGTGTGTGTGAGTGTTTGTGTGTGAGTTGTGTGTGTGTGTGGTGTGTGTGTGTGTGTGTTGTGTATGTGAGTGTGGTGTGAGTTGTGTGTGTGTGTGTGTGTGTGTGTGTGTGTGTGTGTGTGTGTGTGTGTGTGTGTGTGGTGTGTGTGTGTGTGTGTGGGTGTGTAATGTGTGTGTTTATGTGTTTGGTGTGTGTGTGTGTGGTGTGTGTGGTGTGGTGTGTGTGTGTGAGTGTGTGTGAGGTTGTGTGTATGTGTGTGTGTATTTGGTGGTGTGTGTGTGTGTGTGTGTGTGTGTGGTGGGTGTGTGTGTGGTGTGTGGGGGTGTTTTTTGTGTGTGAGTGTGTGTGTGTGTGTGAGTGCATAAAAGCGTGTATTTTATGATATCGTGCATGTTATGAACATTCACGTGGTCTGGTCTTTACTTGTAACCCATTTACGTCGCCCACAAAGCTTCTCATCTCATATGTGCGGTGTTGTGTAAAACAACAGTAATCCTTAACAATGAAAGCAACGGTCTTGAGCAATTTAAAATACATCCTTAGAAAAAAAAAAAGGGTCCATTCTAAATAAAATGTTAGCAGGGAAAGAACGCCTTAAAGCTACCCAAGGTCCTAGCCTCTATCACCCAACTGGGAAAATTGTTTCCACGCAGCTACAACTCAGTAAGTTTAAAGCTTTCTCATAGGTCAAAAGGAGAGGCAGTAACAGATTAATCAAAAGAGAAGAGGTGCACTTAAGAAATCGGTATAGTCAAAGGAGAAATAAAAAAGGAATAAGAAGAGTCAAAAAGAGATTTTTGGAAGTTAGTGTCAAAGATTCGAGATTAACCAACCCAAAATTTTTCTTTCAGGTATATGGAGTAAGACTAGGGACATAAGTTGGCTCAAGTCAGGTCATGACAGTGACAAAGAAGTGTTGCCCAACTAAAGTCACTAGTGACATGGATCCTCTAACGATAAAATAACCAAAGGAAATCTCTGGGACCGTGAAAAGTTTTGTAAGGCTTTTAAAAGGTATGTAAGTGGAGCTTAGTGAACCTTTTGGCTAGTCTTTCCAACAAATCACTACAACTGGTGTAAAGTGACAGATAAGAGGAAATGGCGATGTGATACCTGTCTACAAAGTAGGATAGTCATAAGAACATATGAAATGGAGGAATACTGCAGATGGCCTAACTGGCCCATGCAAAGGCAGGTCACTTAACAAAAACGACCCTACCTTAAGCTACCCAAGAAATAACTCCCGTACCCAATGCCACCAATCAAACCCAGTCCCCTCCCACTCATATATTTGGTCCAGTCTTATTCTTAAAGCTACCAAGGTCCTAGCCCTATCACCCCACTTGGAAGTACTGTTCCATGCATCGACAACTCTGTTAGAAAACCAGTAACTTATCTATGTCTTTCTAAATCCTAATTTTATCCACTTAAAACCATTATTTCTGGTTCTTTCTTACCTGTTCGACACCCTCAGTAACTTATTAATATCTCCCTGTTTATAGTCGCATCCACTTAAACACTTCAAGTGATATCTCCCCTCAATGTCTACGCTCCCAGAGAGTTGAGATTAAGGGCTCAAGACTAATCTTCATACGGGAGGTTTCCTTACACAGTAAATCATTTTAGTCATTTTCTTTCTCTGTATGTACTCTAATTAGTCTATGTCCATCTGTAGTAAAGGGGACCAAAACTGAGCAGCAAAATCAAATGGCCTCCAAAAAGTGATGTTAGAGCTTAAAATAATTTTGGACTTCTTTTACTTATACCTCTTGAGATAAATCCAAGAAATTTGTTGGTTGTTGCGCCATAAGGCAACTGCTGTTTGGCTTTAGATTTATGCTTACTGACTCCCAATCTTTTACATTTGTTATGATCAAGCTCTACTTCACCTGTTAAGCTTCGAGGGTTATTTTCATTACCACGGGCAAGTCCCTTTACACTTATCCACATTGAATTCATCTGCCATTTTTAGACCAAGACATTAATTTGTCCAAAATCCTGAAAGTTCATTGCTATCCCTCAGAGTGAATTATTGGCCTATATTGTATTTTTGATAGGAGAATGGAGACAAATGGTTTTTAATACTTGACGTGCTGTTGGAAGTGTGAAAAAAAAATAAAAAAAAAACATTTATGAGGGGTTCAGGAAACCGGCAGGCCGGACTTGAGTCCTGGAGATGGGAAGTACAGTTGCCTGCACTCTGAAGGAGGGGTGTTAATGTTGCGTTTAAAAATGTAGTGTTAAAGCCCCCCTTCTGGCAAGACAGTGATGGGTGAATGATGGTGAAAGTTTTCTTTTTTCGGGCACCCTGCCTTGGTGGAATCGGCCGGGTGTGAAATAATAAATAAAAAAAAAATCTTTGTATCATCAGCAAAACTTACTCATGTCACTCGTAATCCCCTTCATCAAGGTCATTAATGTAAATTATGAACAAGAGAGGGCCTAAAATTGATCCTTGGGGGAACGCCACTAGTGACTTTAAACCCCATTCAGATTTCACTCCATTAATGGTAACTCTTTGCTTTCTATCGGTTTAAAACCATGCCTCCTTTTTCCATTAGCTTTCCACTTTTCTTAAGAGTCTTGTGAGGCACTCTATCGAAGGCTTTACTAAAAACCAAATAAACAATATCATATTCCTTATCACTGTCAACTGTCTCAAATGTTCTATTGAAGAACGTCAGTAAGTTTGTCAGGCAGGAACGACCTCTCGTGAATCCATGCTGAGATTCATTTATCAAGTTATGCTCTTCAAGGTGACTTTAATAATGTCAGCTATAATTGATTCTAATAACTTGCCCACTATAGATGTCAGGCTTATTGGACGGTGATTTGAAGGAACCACATTAGCCATCTTCCACAACTCTGGCACAACACCGGTAAGGATGGACGCATTAAACACACTCGTTAATGGCTGATGAGCCCTTTCTTGCTTTCCTTAAGTACCCTGGGGGGAAAACAGCTCAACGGGTCCCGGGGACTTATTTTGCTTCAGTTTGTCTATCTGTTTAATAACCATGTCCCTCGTGACAGTAATATTAGTTAATTTAAATTCATCAGGAACTAAATAATTGTTAATTACTGGAATCTCATTTACATCTTCCTGTGTAAAAACTGACAAAAAATAGTCTTTAAATAAGGAACAATTTCATGTTCGTTATCAGTCAGCTCTCCATTCCCATTTTTCGAGGTCCTACTTTTTCCTTCACCTTCGCCCTATACACTTGAAAGAACCCCTTTTGATTAGTCTTTGTTTTCTTAGAAAATTTCTAATGTCATAGGTCCGTTTAGCCTTTCTAACCCCCTTTTTTAACTTCTCTTTTAAGTTGAACATATTGGTCAGAAAGGGTTTAAAACCTCTCCTCTTCTAAATGCGCCTATAAATTCTCCTTTTCTCCCCTTTAAATAGATGCTTTAGACTCCTGTTAACCCATTTGGGATCGTTATTATTAGACCTAATTTCTCTCTGGGGAATGTATATACTCTGGGCACTGTGTACATTATTAAGAAAACAATCATAAAAGCAGATCCCTTCATAATCATAAGTATAATTCATCGTCAATAAAATCATTAGCTAGATAACCCCAATCAAGATTAGACAGTGTTCCCTAAGTCCATTATAAATCGGCAGAACGAAAATCAGGGATTTTTACTGTATTATCATTATTCTTGCATTCCCAGTTAATGTTAAAAGTGATGGATTTGTGATCACTTGCGCCAAGCTCTTCAGTGATCTCCAGATTATTTACGAGTGTTTCCTTATTTGACAAGACTAGGTCTAGCAAATTATTACCCCTGGTAGGCTCTGTTACGCTCTGCTTCAGAAAACAGTCCTGAACTTTTTACATAAAGTTACTGGACTCTAGATTACCTGTCAAAGAATTCCAGTCAATTTGGCTAAAATTAAAGTCCCCTACTATGACTATGTTATTATGTCTAGAAGCCCTAACAATTTCGTCCCAAAGAAGTCTCCCTCTATCGTGATCCAAGCCTGGAGGTCGGTATATTACACCTAGAATTAGTTTTTCATTACCCTCTACAAACTCTACCCAAACAGATTCTGTTACTGTTCCATCTATTTTTATACCTTGTTTTTCATGCAACAATTAATATTTTTCTCGATCATATAATGCAACTCCCCCCCTTCCCATTACATCTATCCACATGGAACAACTTAAAACCTTGAATATTACACTCAGCAATCATATCCCGACTCTTTTAAATCAATACCAGTTTCAGTTAATGCAATGATATCAAAGTTCTCAGCACATGCTACCTAACGTAGTTCATTAATTTTATTTCTTGCACATCGACTGTTAGCATAAAATACCACCATTCCTATTGATCTTAGTTTTTACACAATTTCTGAAATTATCATTACCCAGAGTTACTCCATGACAGTTACTATTAAGATTCTTAATAACAGAGCATAAGTCAATATATCCATACTCATTATTTATCATTTCTAAACCCTGTATAAGTGAACCCCATCCCTGGCATGCATGTCATTTCGGCCACAGAAGTTGTCCCAGTTGTCAATGAATGGTACTGCATTATCTTTACAGTGTTTATCCAGCCAACAATTAATACCAATTGCTCTGACAACTATTCATTACCAACACCTCTTCTTGGCAAAATGCCACATATAACAGGGCGCCCCCCCCCCTTCTTCCTAATTATGTCTATAGCTGTCCTGAACTTTCTAACTAAATCCTCACTTCTATGCTTGCCTACATCATTGCCTCCAGCACTGAGGCAAATAATAGGGTTGATCCCATTACCGTTCATGATGTTGTCAAGCCGGCTAACAATGTCCTCCATCCCAGCCCCAGGAAAGCAAACCCTCTGTCTCCTACTCCTGTCCTTCAAGCAGAACGCCCTATCCATGTATCTAACCTGGCTATCCCCAACAACAACAATATTCTTACCTTCAATGGTGTCGTTCGTCGTGACGTTCCCAGTAGTCGACTCACATTCGTCGGGTAGCACGGAGAATGCATTAGATGTTTCCACAGCAGTCTCTTTCTTCTTCATCGTTTCTGTCTTTCCATTCTTCTTGATCGTCAACTTCGTTCCATGCTGTCCAGCCACTGACCACGTTCCTTTCTTGACTTGAGGACTCAAAACAGGAGGACTACTACGAATCCTCTTGTTTTCCTCAGTCAATCGCCGTATCTCCATCTTCGCTACTCTCAATTCTTCCTTAAGCTGCTGATAAAGTTGCTCGATGGAGGGCATCTTGGTTCAGTCCACGGAGAGCACACAAGACACTTCTTCACAGAGTTAAGTACAGGTCACCACTGAGTTAAGTACAGGTCACCACTGATAGGTCCTTAGCTTCGAATTATAGACCAATTAGTCTAACCTCCATTGTGAAAAAAATTGATATGCTCAATAATTGCCTTGGTTGTTGGAAGTCACTCTGAAAGACCTAAATTTATTAATATTTTTGAAAGGTGTTCCTGCCTTAAAAATTTACTAATTTTTTCAGGAAGGTATGTGAGATTGTAGATCATGGTTTGGAATAGGATATTGTGTATATGGACTTTAGTAAGGCTTTTGATAGAGTTCCTACATCGGAGAATAATTTTTTTTTTTACTGGTTAGAGGTGTGGTTGACATATAGTCAATGAGAGTTACATTCTCTACCCATTTATGGGTAGAGATCAGGACGCATCACAAGTGGTGTTACACAGGGGTTAGTGTTGGGCCCTTTGTTGTTCACCGTATACATAAACGATGTAGATGATTGAATAAATAGCAACATAAACAAGTTTGCCGATGACAAGAAAGTAGGCGGTCAGATTAATTCTGACGAGGACACTTGTGAGATGCAGGAAGAATTGAATAGGATAATGCAGTTGTTGGAGAAGTGACAGATGCGATTTAATATTGACAATGAAAAAATTTAAGCCTTGGAAAAGCGAATAACCATGGTGCTTATGAACTAAATAATGTTTATCTTAATCACTCTGAATGAAAAAAATAGAAGTTCTGGTTAGCCAGTAATCTAAAACCCAGACAACAGTGCGTAAATGTTCGCAATAAGCAAATAGAATTCTTTGCTTCACATGAGGAAGAATAAATAACAGGAGTCCTCAGGTTATTCTTCAATTTTAAACATCGTTGGTTAGGCCTCATTTATATTATGCTGCACAGTTCTGGTCACCGTAATTCAAAACGGGAAACATATAGAGAAGGATCACAAAGTTGATCTATGAATGAGAAATCTTCATAGGTAAGACACATGTGCAATAGTTGGATATCTTGATTGTTGAAACGTTTCGTCTGTGCAGCAGGCTTCATCAACCAAAAACAGGGAATGTTTAGAAGGAAGCAGGAGTGGCGAGGTGAAGGTGATGTAAACAGTCCATCAACCTTCGAAAAATAGCTTGAAAGAATCATTCCTTCAGCCTAGAAGGTGCTGGCGCATAAACAACCATCACGGCTTTAGGGATGGTAAGTTCTGTCTCTCAATTTACGAGTTTTATGAGAAGGTATGAGAAGTGAGGCAGGAGAAAAGGGATGACTTATTTTTGGAATTTCAGAAGGCATTTGATAGTGCTGCACAAGAGACAGGACAGTCAGTGGACAGTCACTCACTGTTTCCTTCCTGTTAACTATTCCTTTATCCACTGCAGTTCTGTCTCTGTTATTCCTGTCTCTTGTGCAACACTATATCAATAGACTTCTGAAATTCCAAAAATAAGCACTCCCCTCATCCCTCTGTCTCCCGCCTCACGTCTCTTACATTCTCATAAAACACACACACACACACACACACACACACACACACACACACACACACACACACACACACACACACACACACAAAACACACACACACACACACCACACACACACACACCCCACACGCACACGCACACACACACACACACACACACACACACACACAACACACACACACACGCACACGCACACGCCACACACACACACACACACACACACAAAGCCCAGAAAGGATTACATGAGCAGGAACTGGGTAAGAGAATGGTACAAAGTGCGATATGAAGGCTTACCTTCTTGCACCGTTCAGGGTTAGTGACCACTTCGTTCTGACGTTTAACTATAGACACTAAATGTGATGCTGTCAAACAGGGAATATGGGAATGAATTTTGGTGACCAGAATAAAGAAGATGAAGTTATTGCAGAAATAATGAGTTAAATGGAATGACCAATAAAACCAAAAAATAACTTTTCGTACGAAAATTGTTGTAAGATAACTGAGAGATACATCTTTGCATATAAAGAATAAAATGAGAACAAATATAATACATGCTTTACGAAAGCTTAATATGTTAAAACTAGCGCTCAGGCTCAAATTCATGATTTTAGGAACCATCGTTATTAACATTAAACATTAGAGCTGAAAAAGCTAGAGGTGGTGTTTAATTTAACGTGAAAGAAAGCATGATGTCGGGATGAGGGCAATGTGTCGTCACGGAGTTCTTGATGTTTTTAAGGTTTCCTTGTGTAAGTGGTAGAAGTGATAAGCGGATCTAGAGCGAGAGCGACGCTTCCACTCAGTATTTAACAGATAAATATTGCGGAAAGATTAAGACAATGTATTTTGACAAGCCTTTGGTTACACTCCAAACACTAGCTAAATCCGTGTTAGAAACTAATACATTTTCTCCAGCGATAACCAAATTCAGAACAATTTGGCTACTAAACTACTGTATTAACTAGGATGGTTTAAATTTATTATTTACATTTACAATCCTTATTGTCATTAGCATTTTTCCTTCCTAGGTGTGGTGTGATGCTGCTATACAGTCAGGTAATGTTTTTGGGAATGTGGTATCACCATGGCAACATCTTTCACCTCAGAAACATCCTGTCAGTGCCACAGTAGAAGATTATGAAGCTCAGTTGACCTTCTCTTTCACTATTGATGAGGTGGGTTGAATATTTCATATTATGAATTTATATATTCTCTTGCAATTTGTGTAATTTGTCTTAAAATGAAAATAAATTGAAGACCTAGCATGGTGACACCGACAGTATGTAGACGAAGACACGTATACATATTTCAAGATATTTATTGAGAAATTGCTTCTTCACGAATGACTTCTTTTGTCTTAATATATAGGTATGTTAATATAATAATGATTTACAATTTCCAACAAGTTGATGAACATGTGCAACAGTTAAATATAAAATAAAGATACTCACTTCATCATAAAAATAAATAATTCGTACATATAAACACAAGACTGATGGTCAAAATGCCATCCACCATATATCTAAGCATTTTTTCCCAAAAAAGTCGCCATTTTTAAAAAATACCCAATGTTCCCGAACAAAACATACTCATGTGTAGTATCTATAAAACTTCGGGGCCCG
>NW_026465052.1:0-14435 GCF_026875155.1 Cherax quadricarinatus
AAAAAAAAATTTAAAAAATTAATTTTTTTTTAAAAAAATATTTTTTTTTTTTAAATTTTAAAAATTTATTTACTTTTAATAAATTTTATTACTCAAAATATTATCATATAAATTAAATAAAATTACATTTTAATTTACTTTTTTAAAAATTTTTAAATACATAAAATATTATTATATAAATTAATAAAATTACAACAAATATTTACTTTATTAAAAATTTTATACATAAAAAATTATTATATAAATTAAATAAAATTATATATTATTTACTTTTTTAACAATTTTACACATAAATGATTTTCCAAAAAATAGATTAAAATTACAAATTATTTTGTTTTTAATAAAAGTTTTATAATATCATTAAAATTTTTTTATGTCTATACATTTTAATGTTTTTTTCATATTTTTAATTGATATTGTAGAAGATATTTTTTTCTAAATTTCGGGATAACTACTTTTTTTTTCTCAAAATAAATAAAAATAGCTATTTTTTAATCTTTTATAACAATTAAATATTTTCCCCATTTTTATAAGCGGTACATTAATAATAGTATCAATATACTCCCAAAATTTTGTTAATATCATCAACATATTTATTAACAGTAATGGCTACATTATTTGACATATAAATAACATACTTCTTCAAACAATTTTTCAGTTGTATAATGTATTCTTTTAAGATTTGACATTTCTAATTTAAATATTTTCATCTTTTTTATTTTGTATCCACTTAAAATTTTCAGGCACAAATTCCATTATTAAACCTTCATTTTTATTATTTTGTAAAATAAGTTTTTTTATTACATTAAATTAATATAAATAAATTTACATTCAATATATAAACTAAAACTATACATTTGGCAAAACCTAGTATTGATGCCATTCACTATGCAGAAAATATATGTAATTATATTGAGTAATTTGAAAATAAAAAATTTACTTTATGAATGAACATGCAATTTTATTTTTCTTTCTTGTAAAATAGAAATGTTTTCTAATTCAGTTTCATTTCATAATGTTGATTAACTTTTTTTCTTGTTCAAAAATACTCTTCCCCCTTTTTTTTAAAGAACAGGTGGTATCATTTTCATTTCTTTTTTTTAAAGTTAATAGGGTTAATGTTCTAGTAATTTCACTGATTTTTCTTGTATTATTTGATATTCTATTAATAATTTCATGAATATATCTACAGTCATCATTAATATATTGATAAGTATTTTATCAACTTCCAAACATATTTCACTTAAAATACAATTTATTTTATTTAATTTTGATATGGGATCTGCAACTGATTTTAAAGTAGGAAATGGCTGTATATTAATTTTCTTCTGAAATTAGAGAAAATAAATTTTTAAACAAAAAAATATTTAAAAAAACTTATCATTATTATGTTATATGGATAATATAGACAAAAGTAGTTGCCAATTTATAATTTTTATAAATTTATTAAGACTACATGTCAAAACATTTCATAATCATCAAAATCATAACTATTATCACAAAATAATAAATAATAACATTATCATTGAAATTTTCATTCACAGCTTTGTAATATTAAATCAAAATTGTCAATTCATTAAAAACATGATAATATACTTATTAACATCATCATCGATCATGATTATCATCATTATTTTTTTGATAATATAACAACAATCATGGGTAATTCATATTCTTTGAGAACAAAATAATAATTAACTACAATACGTTTAAAAAACATGTATAAAGTTTTGGTAAGTATTACCGACAATATGTAAAGTAAAAGGACCACAAGTGCAAATAATGAGACATTTAGTTGTGCAACGTTTCGCTCTCCAGGACTTTATCAAAGCCCATTACAAAACAATACGTGGACACAGAGGGGTATATAAAGTCTCAGAGTGAGGTGAATACTAGTGATGTACCATTTTCCGATGTTCACTATGGTAGTAGTATTAGTAGTATTTGGTAGTGACAAAAGAAATACAATATGTAGAGCAATTAATTCGTACATAGTAAAAGGATATAAAAGCTATTACTTGGTTAACATAAAAATATGTTGGACAAATAAAACTGAGATGACGGCAGCTTATTCATGTTCACTCTCTTTGCTTTGTTATAAATAACAGGAGAGACTATGTATGGCAGGGTTTTACTGATTTCAGGAGGATTCATGCAAAGACTTCGGAGATGGTGAAGCGGCCGTTGTTTTGTTTGTAATTGTATTCAAACAGCGATCATGCCTGATTCAAGCACTTGCTTTGCGGAAATTATTTTCTTTTATCACTAATTGGGCGTCTCTGAATTCATAAGGATATTGGTGGAATTTTGGGTGATGTAACACAGGCGGATTAAGTTGTTCGATTCCTACATGCGAAAATGTGTTTCATTGAGGCGGGTTCGAGGTTTTCTTGCTGTTTCACCTACGTAGATCTTGTCACAGCCTCCACAGGGTATAGTGAAAACTCCTCTGCATAGACTCTGGTTCGTGGTGTTTGGGTTTTGTCCTGGTTAGATCCTATATTGAAGTGGTAGAAAGCGAATGGCCCTCTGTGTTAGCTGAGAAAGTACTTTTGAGACGTTATGCAACCTGGCTTTGGAAAATTATAACTTTGTTGGGAGGGTGTTGATCGTGGAGAATATATTGATCTGAAGAGCTCTTTTCTTCAGTCATTGAGAAAAAAGAAGGAAATTGGTAACTCAGTGAATGTTTGTGTGAATGTAAAGTACATTCCTCGTCCCGAACTCAGGACTAACAAATTCGGTAATGCTCTTAGAAAAACCCGATGATGATGCCTCTTTTGGTCTGGTAACTTGAACGAGAATAAAGTGAGTGAGATCATATTTATGGTGGTTTCCGATAACCTTGAAATCTTAGGTTTTGTCTACTTGTGAATGAGGACGTCGAGAAAGGTAGCTTGTCATAGGACTCTTCTTCTAGTGGTAAACTTGATTGCATGTTCAACTGCATGAGCCTTGCCTGAAGATCCCTACATCAAACGTTGGAGTTATTACGAGGACAAATCGTCCACGTAACGTAACCAAGTGACGCTTGAAGGGATGATGTTGGCGAAGTGTTCAGACTCTGGTTGTTCCATGTATAAGTTGGCTAGACGGCACTTATTGGGGACGCCCATTCCCATGCCGTAGGTTTGTTTGTAAGCTGTTATTGAAGGACAAACAGTTTAAGTTAACACAGAGTTCAATCAAGTCAAACACAATCTCCGGAGAAAACGCTCACCAAAGACTTTCTAATACAAAACCAGACAAATACTCAAATGCACTAGAAGAAAGGGACGAAACTTCTGTACCTTGTTACCAAGCAACCCTAAACCCAGCACACATGTATGTTTACCCAAGACCCATAAACCAATATTTACTCTCAGGACCAATCACACAGGAATACAGTGCTCCACACATCAACTAGCCGGAGTTCTTGCCAAACATCCCTTTCCCCTGCCTTCTGGGGACCACAGCCCCCCTCACTTAAACACTCAGGCGACCTTCTCAACCGCATCCGTAACCTCTCCATCCGTAACAAGAAACTAAGCAGTTTGGATGTGACATTTTCCCCCTCTTCACAAAAGTACCTACCAAAAAAGCACCGAGGTTCTACGCCGTAAAGTCACCAGGACCTAATCTTCCTTTACCTCCCGAGATTTTGTTGACTTGATTGAACACCTCTGTGTTAACTTCAAAATTCAAACTGTTTTTTCCTTCAATAACAAGCTCTACAAAAAACCTACCTACGCATGGGAATGTGGGTCCCCCATAAGTGCCTGTCCTAGCTACTATACATGGAACACCTAGAGTCCGAACACTTCGCCAACATCATTCCCTTTCAAAGCGTCACTTTGTTACTTTACGTGGACCGATGTCCTCGTAATAACTCCAAAACGTTGTTGATGTACGGGATCTTCACAGGGCAAGGGCTCAACGCAGTTGAACCAGCGGTCCGTTTTACACTAGAAGAAGAGTCCAAAGACAAGCTACCTTTCCTTCCTCGACGTCCCTCATACACAAAGTAGACAACAACCTAAGATTTCAATTTATTATTGGAAACCCACCAAATAAATGATCTCACACACTTCTATTCCATTCAAGATACCCAAGACCAAAAGAGGATCATCACGGGTTTTTTCCTAATAGCATACCGAATTTGTAGTCCTGAGTTTCTTGACGAGAATGTACTTACAATCACCAAACATTCACTGAGTTACAATTTCCTTCATTTTTCGATCAAGACTGCATAAAAGAGCTCTCAGATCAACAAATCTCCACGCATCAACACAACACCGCTCCCAACAAAGTTATAATTCTTCCCAACAGCCAGGTTGCACTAAACGACTCTCAAAAGTACTTTCAGCAAAAGCAACACCAGATTCGCCATCGCTTCTAAACCACTCATAAAGGATCTAACCAGGACAAAACCCAAGCACCACGAACCAGTCAATGCAGGAGTTTACACTATACCCTGTGGAGGCTGTGACAAGATCTACGTAGGTGAAACAGCAAGAAACCTCGACACCCGCCTCAATGAACACATATACGCATGTAGGAACGACAACTTAAACACACGCCTGTGTACAACACCGAAATTCCACCAATCATCTTATGAAATTCAGAGACGCCCAATTAGTGATAAAAGAAAATAATTTCCGCAAACGCAAGTGCCTTGAATAAGCACTGATCGCTGTTTCGAATACAATTAAACAAAACAACGGCAGCTTCACCATCTCCGAAGTCTTAGCAAGAATCCTCCTGAAACAGTAAACCCTGCCATCACATATCTCTCCTGTTATACTACACAAAGCACAGAGAGTGAACACTGAAACAAGCTGCCTCATTCCAGTTTATATTTGTCCTACCTATTTTTATGTTACCCAAGTAATAGCTTTTATATCCTTTTACTCATGTACGAATTAATTGCTCTACCATATTGTATTACTTTTGTCACTACCACTACTACTACTACTACTACCACTAGTGAATATCGAAATGGTACCTCACTAGTATTCACCTCACTCTGAGCCTTTATATACCCTCTGTGTCCATGTATTGTTTGTAATGGCTTGATAAAGCTCCTGGAGAGCGAAACGTTGCCACAATAAATGTCACATTAGTTGCACTTGTGTCCTTTTACGTTAAAAACATTGATAAAGAAATATTCTGATTGTTTTCTGTAATATTTTCATAATTCTTAAAAAAAGTAGAGGTATTATATTAAACTCATAATCTATGAATTCAATTTTCATATCAGAATTATTATTATAAGACATTTTAATATATCCTTTACTTAAAATATTTTGAAATCGAAAATTTGATATTTGTACATCAATATTTAAAACTGTTTCTTTAATTCAATATTAAAAAACAATTTATAATCTTTTATAGTTAAATAATAAGAATTTTTATCAAATATACTATAAATTATGTTTTGTACAATTTCTCTATTATTTAACCCTTAAACAGTCCAAACGTATATATACGTTCACTCGCACAGTGCCCCGAATATTTTGAAAAAAAAAAAACTTTTTTTTATATAGAAAAAAGAGCACATTTTTTGAGTGTTTTGGCATAAAAAAAAATTAGGGTCAGTACTTACCGAGGTATGAGGCCACAAAGTTGGCACTTGGCGATCACCTCCTTGTAGAAATACAACATATTTACCGCTTTCTTCCATTTTTTTTTCCATTTTCTTGGTTTTCATGATATGATAATTATCTTTCTTAGTAAGTCATTTGATATCAATGCCAATTTTTGCTTATACACCAATATTACATAATTTTTTTTTATCATATTGTCATAAACACACATGTACAAACTGACAGGTGATTTTGCACACCTGGCTGAATCACACATTATAATCTAAAACTATATACAAGTATTTACATGTCCCACTCATGTTTCTAGAACTCCACAATTGTATGATACTCCATGAAGCATGGATTCATACAGAATGCCACCCGACACTGGTGACACATGAATCGTGTGTCCTTCCCCTGTTAGGGTCGTTTTTTGGTGGTAGCATACACAATACACTTTTTCTGGGCATTCTTCTTCTTTTGGGTAGGTGGAATTGGTACCAGATAGTGACAGTTAGGAGTGATTCGGTCTGGCACTTCCCCCACTGGCTGTGGTTTGGGGACAGGTTGTGGTGTGACAGGTCGCTGTTGAGGGGCAGGTACAGGTGTGATACCATACTTTCTTGCTATCTGTTTGACGAGATTCAGAGAGAAATCTGAAAAACGTTGTCTTTACTTCGTACATACTGAATGCATTGAGCACTGCAATGTCTACAAGGTGAAAAAACAGTTTTATATACCACTTGCAACTCCTACGCACACACTCAATAAACTCTATCATCATGTCACGCTTGTCAACTAGTCGCATGTTGTTTGTATAGTCCACGACAGCAAGTAGCTTCACAATAGGTTCATTGTTGAACTTGCTCAGTCTGTCTGTTTGTACCATCTCGTTTCTGTGGATGGTTGATAGCAATGTCACATCTCGTTTGTCATACCACATCAGTGCCATGATGTCATTAGCATGAAATGCTTGCACTTCACCTTCAACACTGCCTCCAGTGAACCTTGGCCTATGTTTCCTATTCCTTCCACTTTTCCACATATGGCATAAAATCAATCTCATCATCACTTACATCACTTTCACTGTCACTACTAAAACACTGGGAAAATGATAGTTTCCTCTAGTGAAGTTGCCTAGGGGTTTAACACTTGCCACTCCAGAGGTGCTTGGCCCAGGGTCTTCTGTGGCCACACTGGCCACCCCAGAAGTGATTAGCCTAGGGTCTGATGTGGCCACACTGGCTACCCCAGAGGTGTTAGCCCTAGGACACGTGTTTGCTACCCCAGAGGTGATGGCTGCGGGTCATCTGGGTTATCGTCAATATTTTCACTAATTCCTTGAATATTACTGGCCCCATTGGTGTCAGAATCCCCACTAAACTCACGATCTCTATTACTTTCCTCGAATATTAGAGACTAAAAACAAAGAGGCGTGAATGAATCACAGGATGTGCCATGATGTTTACCCAGGATGGAGCTGAATGTAATGGTCCTACCATGTGGTACCCAGGTGTCCCAGATTTTTTGTATACTGCGCACACTGACTGCGCACACCCATTTCCTCATGTCTAGGCGACTCAGGCCTATTGCACTAATTTTGAACGAATAAAAAATAAAACGTATATATACGTTTGGGGCGCTACGCACGTGAACGTATATATATGTTTGGACCGTTTAAGGGTTAATTCAATGTTATCATTCAAAATAATGATGTTATTATAAATATATTCCCAAGCCAATAAGTTACATTACAAAGGCAAGTTTGCTCATCATTCATACATAAAACTAATTCATAGTTATGTATAACAAAATAAAAAAATAACCAACTGTAGCTACAAAACTAATATTATTTTTACAAGTTACTTTATTAAGTTCATTTCGAACATTATTAAAAAATTAATTAAAGGAGGATTTGTAGATGAAAATCATGATAGATCCCCCGTTTAGATAATGAACCAATATCATACTTATTATATATATTACTTAATTTTATATTTAATAAATGAACAATACATTATTTTGAAATTCTGTAATTAAAAAATAAACTTATCACTTATCTCTCCAAATATAAATTTTTGTAAATCATTTTTATTTTAAAAATTTGGGTTATAGGATTATCTTTATCATATATATTTTTTTAAAATATTCTTTTCTGAAATCATTATTACATAAACATTTATTTTTATATTCCTCAAAACATGTAGTAAATTTTCCATTATGTTTTAAAAAATTTTATTTATTTCATCTATAATTTTATGTGTATTTACAATAATTCGGATACCCAATCATCTAAAGATTCTTTTTGGGAAACAGGCTCCAAGAAATTCTCTAATGAATTAATCAAAAAATAAAGGTGAAATTTCATGTGAACTGTTATTTATAAGTAGGGTACAATAATAATATTATTATTTTCAGAAAAAAACATGAATAATATTTAATTCATATCTAAATAAAATTTCTTCCTAGTTTTTCAAGTAGTGGGTTTTAACAAAATCCATTGTTTTTCTTCAGTAATACATTTTTTCTTCTTCATATTTATAATTACCACCACTACCAACCACCTCCAAACAATACTAAAGTTCTTTGAGGTAAAGTTTGTGGATAAAAATGAAAATCTTTTCTTTCCAAAATAAGAGAGAGGTATTTCAATACTGTTATCAGTATTGAGAGAAAACATTTTTGAAATTAACACAAATAATTTTAAGCAGCTATATAAAGAAGTCATCAAAAAAATTTCTTGTAATTTCAGTTTGCCATATAAATCTATCGAAAAAATTTTCTTTTTCATAATTAAGAACATCAGAATTTGGAAAAATTTTTTTTGCTTTGATTGTAATTTAAAACAACCCCATGTTTTTTCCTCGGATGAAAACAAGGAAAAACACCTTTTCGAATATATTAAGAAATTTTTAGCCTCTTCCCCAAAAATTTAAATTTCTTGTTTTTCTTTAAAAAAAAAAAAAAAAAAAAGGATCAGGACAGCAGTACAGGGAAAATGAATTCCCATGTTATTGTAAAACTTGGACAAAAATTCAAAAAAATTACCTTTTTCATCTAAACGTAACCTGCACAGCTTCTTTTACAATTGGGGCAAAAGATAAACTAAACAGGGACTTGATACAAGTTGATCTGAAATTGCTGAATTAGCTATAACCCAAAAGGGAACTGACTTAAATAATTTTTTCTGATTTTCAGGTAAAAGAAGTCTTGGGTTTCTTTTTGGAAGATCTACTTCCTTCTTTTTTCTTCTTCTTTTTCCCTTTTTTCTTCTTTTTTCTTCTTCTTCTTCTTCTTTTTTCTTCTTCTTTTTCCCTTTCTTATTTTTATTCGTATTTCACTATTTTTTTTTATTTTATTTATTCTTATCAATTACCTCCGGTTTCCAAAACTTTTAATGTATTTGTAGAGCTTTATAAAAACCGTAAACGTGATTTAAAAACCCTTCTATCTTTTTTAAAAGAATTTGAAGATAACCCTATCGGGATCCAAAACTTATTTTCAGGTTTCCACGAAAAACAATAAGTAATCCAGCAATTAGAATATTATTAAAAAAATATTTCTATATGATTACTACGGGGAAATTTAATTTCTTTAAATACTACCACATTTTTTGCCTCCAATTTACAAAAAACATAAGTTTAATTTTTTCGATTTTTCAGGAATTTTTAAAGAATTCCTGTGCATGTTTAAAAAAAGTATGTTTTCTCTTCATCAATACATTTTATAAATAACCATCCATAAAACTATAAATTCATGTCTTTTAAAATTGTTAACTATTTTTTCCGCTTTTAATTCCATTTCATTATTGTACCGAATTATTTTTAACCTTAAAGATCGAATATATAAAAAAAACTTTTTATAAATAAAGAATAATATTAAAAAATAAAAAATTAATAACCAAAAAATTTGTCATTTTATTATTCCTTTTTTTTTGCAAAAAAATTTTTAAAAGTTTGCAGTAGAAACAACTTATTACAACTTTTTTTGGAAAAAAAATGAATAAAATGTTTTTTTATATTTAACATCAAAGGGGTTTTTTTGGAAATTTTCCTTTTTTTTCATGAATGGACAAATAATTTCGATTCCAATTCGGGAAAATTGCTTCTTTTCTCCAAAAGGTTCATTAGCAAAAAATTTCCATACATTTTTTGTGTTAAAAAATTCAAAATCAGTCTTAAAAAAATTTAATAATATTAGATTGACAAGTAAAAGTTTTTAAAATTTTTTACGTGGATTATTGTGAAAATTCATATTATTTTCTCTTCCCCTTTAAAATTAAAAAAGTTATAAATATTATTATGTTTCATTTTTTTTTTTTTAAATATTATTTAAAAAACTCCTCTATATAAAAAATTTTTGTTTCAGATAAAGATCCAAATTCCCGACCTGTCTTTTGACATTTAAATATAATAAAAAAAGAAGACAAAAAATTAAACCGTATCACCGACAAAAAAAAAAAAAAAAAAAAAATGGAATATGTTATAATTTAATAAGACCCCCCTCCTAGATATATAGCAAATGATCAAAAAAAAAAAATAAATTTTTTTATAAAACTTGGTCTAATTTTTTATCAGAATTAAAATGTATTAACTAAAGTAAAAGGAAAAGGATTCATGTAAACCATCATAACAACTGGAATTTATTGAAACCCAAAAAAAATTTACTTGTTATATATCATCACCTTTTTAACTAGTTTTAAAAGGGAACTAACATCTGACACTTTTCTAATTACAGAAATTGAAAATTTTTTAAATTGATGCAATAAAAAAGAAAAAAAATTATTGTTAAATGGGATAGATTTTTTAAAATTTAAAATACAAATAATAAAGAGAAGAAAAAGAAAATAATTTACTAAATAATTTTAATAAAATTACTGAAAAATTAGTAAATTCCCCCGTTAAAAAACCCCACCAACTTTAGAAAGCATACCGAAACATAAAGTGTCCCAAAGCTAATGACTAATACCATCAAAAATTTATAAATTCCATCTCCATCATTTGGGGCCAAATTTTTCTTAAAATTGACCTTTTTTCACACTGATATATATTTTTTTCTTTATTTATGAAATCTAAATTTAAATTGTAGATTTTTCATAAAAGGTAATAACATACTGAAAAATTGTAAGGATTAGAAATACCATTAAATCCTTTGATTTAAATATATTTTCAGTATAAATGCCGTTTAAATTTTTTTTAAAGACTAATGGGATGTTTGACAATCCATGAGAAAAAATTAAATAAAGGAAAGTATTTTCAGCAAGTATTTTTTTGGGTTAGTACTGAATAAAAACCATTTTTTGTAATTTTTGTTCACAAAAACAATTAATTAAACTCCTCGTCTAAAAATAATGACCATCATTATTAATAAAAATCTAAAACTCCAAATTTCTTTTATTATACTTCTTAGAAGAGTTATAAATCCTCTCCTAAACCTGATACATTAAACTCATAAAGTTCCATGTTTTTATTTTATTAAAAATATGTTTAATTTTTAAATTATTTTGGGAAGGGTTACTTCTATAAATTCCCAAAAACGATTCATTTTTAAAATTTCCCGATCTTGGGGGTAAATTACAACTCATTAAAAAAACTTTCGAATTGCTCGATAAGGGAAAATTTTTTTTTAAAAAAAGTCATTAAATTTAATTACTTTTTTTTTTTTGGTTCCTTTCGCTTCTTCCCTTTTTTCCAAATTTAACAAATTCAGTTTCATCACCAGCAGTATGTCTTTAATAAATTTTTTTTTATTATTGGATTAGTAATTGAATTTAATCTTTTTTTTAAATTAAATTTAAAAGTAAGAACCTTGAAAATGTTTGGTCCAAAAAGGTATTCAAATACTTTAAATTTTGGGGTAACCAATTCTACAGTCCAACACTTCTCATTAAACCTCCAAAATTTTTTTCAATTTTTTAGCAAATTCAGTAAGTTTCTGCCATTTTTTTTTAAAAAAAAAAGTTTTAAAAAAACCACTTTTTTTAATATTATTTTTCCTTATATTTTAAAAAAATAAAATTTCTATAAAATTTCTATAAAATATATTTGCTAATGAAATTCATTCCAATTAAAAATGAAAATTTGACATTTTTCATATTATTTGTCAGAGATCCAATTTTTTTAAATTTTTTACAAGAATTCCGAATTTTTAAAATTTTATCGGAACAAAATTACACTAATGATCTTAGGGCCCCAAAATTTTACATTCTCCTTTATTATTATATGACAAAATATTTAAATTTTTTAAAAACTCATGATAAAAAAATGGCTGCTAAAGGCTTTCCCAAAACTTCCATACAGATATTTCTCTTCAATGGGAAATTAAAGGGAAACCCATATATTACTAATACAATTGACTCTATTTAAAGGGCCTCCACTTCTTTTCCCTTTTTCCCCCTGTTCTTTTTAACATTTCAACATTTTTCTTGCAATCTTCATAATTTTATCCATTGGGTCTGATTTTTTATCTTTGATAACGAAAAACAAAAAATTTAAATAGGGTTTTGAGGGGAAAAAAAATTTTGGAATATTTTATACAACTTACATTGTATATTCATTTAAACTAATTTTAGTGTTTTTAAAATTATTATTTTTAGATATATCTATTTAAAAAAATAGAATTGATTTAAAATTTTTAAGAATAAAGGAAAAAATTGAGGAAGAAATTTTCCCAAAACAGATTTTTAACATAATTTACACACTTTTCGTTAAAAAATAAAAAAAAAATTTTTTTTTTTTATTTGCATGGCATTTTAAAATTCGCTGTTTTTGACAACATTACATTTTTTTGACTATTTTTTTTTTTATCTTTGGGAAAATTTTCTCAAAAAATTTTTTTTTAATGTTTATTATTTTTTTTTATTTTAATACTTTTGTTAATGAAAATTAATACAATTTAATAAGAAATATTTTTTTCTTTTATATCTATATACATTTTAAAGTAATACCAAATTTTTTGAATAATTCAATTTTTTTAATACTCTATAAATTTGATTAATATCACTATTAAATTAAAGACCTTGTATTTTAATACCCAATACCTGGTATGATGATGGTATATTCTGCCTATTGCCATAGGGGAAAATTTTAAAAAATTTTATACGAAATAACACTAATAATTGTTGCAATTTAAGGGGTAACAGAGGATAATAAATTTTTTTTTCAGAAACCAAATAATTGAAAATTGCAAATGAATAGCTAATGAATCCTTTTTGTATCAGGATAAGTACATGGAAAGAATGAACATTATTAAATCTTTGAGTATTTTTAATGTCCAAAAGCCCTCAACATTAAAAGTATTTTTAGCAAAATATAATGTTCATGTTTATTATGTGATTTTCCTCTTGCTTAAAGTTAACTGATATTAGAAGAGATTTTACTAACATATAACCTTTTTTTTTTTTATTTTTTAAAATTTAATTATACATTCTTGACAAAAGGATGTGTTTCTATTAATTCATCGCAAATTTGACTTAAAGTTGGAATTTTAAAACATATATAATGAAATTTTCGTTTTCCACAATTAAAAAAAACAAGCAATATTTATTATTATTATTATTATTATTATTATATTAATATTTTTATATTATTATTATTTTTAAAAAATTTTGTTTTTATTTTCAAAAATTTACTTTTTCTAAATTTTAAATTGTTTTAGATAAGTAAAATTTCAAAAGATGGTGAAATATATTTAAAAAAGTTCTAATAATGATCTAAATTCTAACTTCAATGAATTGTTGTTGATGAAGTTGTTTCGTTGCAGTCCTAATGTTAAATTTATCAAAAATTTTTGGCTAGATTTTTAGACAGTCTAGATTTTTTTGAGTTCAACCTTTTTTATTAAACTGTTCTAATAGAGAATTTTTTCATAAAATAAATTATGAATTAAGTATTTTTTTTAATTTTTTTTTTTCCATTTGTTCTTTTTCCTAAAAGTAATATAAGACACATGCTACACTTGATCGATTCCCATAATGCGGAATTACGTATATTATTATTTCAAAACTGGAATTATTATTTAAATTTAAATAGGAAAAAATTTTTTAATAAAATTTTAATATATCAGGATTTCTTTTTCTTTTTTTTCAAATCACTTAAACCTGAAAATATAACATTACAAATTCAAATTATAAAAGGCATTTTTTCTATTGAATTTTTATGATATACGGGAAAGGGAAAGTCCTCGATAATCAATCATTTAATTAATTTTTTTTTTTTCAATTGAAACAAATACATTCCGGGACAATATCCTAATATGTTTTCCCCCAAAATTGAAGTATGAAAATTTAAGTTGTATTTTAATTAGTTTCCCAATAACATTGTTTAAAAAAATAAGTTTTTCATTATATAAATTAAAAAATAATAAAAATATTATTTTTGGGATTAAGTAATATCCAAACTTGTGGATTTTTTAAAAATTTCCCTTTCAATAAAAATTTTATTGATTTTTATGAAAAATAATTTCGCTCTCGAACACATTGGACTTAATGGGAAAAAATTTTCTTTAAAAAGAATTTTTTTTCCTTTGGGTAATGAACACATTATAAATAAGTTTAGATGGAAAATACAAAAAATTTTGGCAAAATGTTTTTGAGTTATAATAGAATTTATAAAATTATATTTTTGATTCTAAAGAAAATCACATTTGATTTAAAATTTTTTTTTGACCCATTTTTCAAAGGGGTTCTTTTTTAGAAAAAATAAGTGCAACAAAGCATAAAGATTTTTTAAAAGTTTGTGTTTTTGAGGGAACCGTGGATTTAATAAAATTTTACGTAGGGATTTTTACTAAACTTTCTTTCCCCAAAACACCTTTGGCCCAAATACTTTTTTACTTCTTAAAACTAAAAATTAAAATTAGTTTTTTTTATTT
>NW_026465053.1:0-14208 GCF_026875155.1 Cherax quadricarinatus
AAAAATTTTCACACAACAAAATAAAATCAAATCTTCGGTTAATTTTTTGTGCTGAAGCACATATCACATTTATAATTTTAATTTCCCTTTCTGGTACATTAAATTTATTAAGATTTACAAAATGTACAAGTGGTATGCGTGAAAATGCTCTAACGACTAGCTTAAACAAGGACTGACAAAGTCCTCAAAAAAAAAAAACTTCTTGCCACTGGCAACCCGAACGCTGCTTGAACAAAAAAGAATGCTAAGCCCAATAGAAGCAATAACAAGCGACTGCGACACAATCAGGATAAAGGGAAAAAAATAACGCACTAAGTAGGGACCATAGCAAATCCTCCACAAAATTACAAAACCCCCCTACTATGAATTTAAAATTTCAGTAGGAAAAACCTTTGAGTGACAATACCAAAAACCAGTCAAAATTGGTCAGAAGCTAATCAGGACGGATGTTCGGGAGTGCTATGAAAAACCAAAACCCCTCAGTACAACGTCGAAAATCACTAAGTTTAAAATGTTTTTTTTAGAAAGACATAAAAAACACTTAACTATTTATTAAAAAAATTTTGGGCCCGGGGACCTTGATCAAGTGCAAGGCCCCGGGGACCAAAAACGTTTCTAAAAAATTTTGTTATAGTTTTGTTACGTGTTTTTCTAAACAAGTCGGTATTTATTACCAAGGTTTATACCCAAGTTCTTGAACAGAGTTTAAGAATAAAAAGAATAATGAGACAGCAATCTGTCCCCCACAAGCAGTCTAAGCAGACTAAATTCACGAAGGTGAGGACACCCCCCCCCCCCTCGATCACGTGAAGCCCCGGGACAGCACGCTCAAAGGGGCCAGTATAACGAGCGACAAGCGATAATTACAGTATTTTGACAATCAAGACTGAACTTACCACATATTATGTCACCCCAAAACAACATAAGTCAAATTAGAATATAAACAATATATTGCGATTTAGTATTATCGCAAATATAAGCAATATAAAATTTAGAAAAGGTAATATAATTATAAAATTTACTAATCTTGTAACCCATTCGGGGTTGCAACATCCACACTATACTGCTTGGGGAATTCCCCATTTTATCTGCTGTAATGTCCCCCCCTTTTATTGCTGTGAATGCTCCCCACTTTTTTACGCTTTTGTGCTCCCCACTTTTATACGCTGTAACGCTCCCCCCCCTTTTTACGCGTGAATGCTCCCCCCTTTTATCTGGTGAATGCTCCCCACTTTTATATGCGTGAACTGCCCCATTTTATATGCTGTGAACTGACCCACTTTTTACGCTGTGAACTGCCCCCACTTTTATCGCTGTGAACTGCTCCCCCCCTTTTTTACTGCGTGAACTGCCCCCTTTTTTACTGTGGAAAATGCCCACCCCTTTTTACGTGTGAACTGCTCCCACTTTATATGCGGAACTGCCCCATTTTTTTCTGCTTGAACTGCCCCACTTTTATACGCTGTGAAAAGCTCCCACTTTTTTCTGCGGAACTGCCCACATTTTATACTGTTGAAAATTCCCCCACTTTTTACTGCTGTAATGCTCCCCCCCTTTTTTTCGCTGTGAACTGTCCCCACTTTATTGCGTGACTGCCCCCACTTTTTACGCTGTGAACTGCCCCACTTTTTATGCGGAACTGCTCCCCACTTTTATACTGCTGTGAACTGCTCCACCCTTTTAACTGCTGTGAATGTCCCCCTTTTATACTGTTGAAGCTCCCCACTTTTTATGCTTAACTCTCCCCCTTTTTTTATGCGTGAACTGCACACACTTTTATAGCTGTGAACTGCTCCCCATTTTTTTGCTGGAACTGTCCCCACTTTTTATACTGCTGTGAACTGTCCACACTTTTATCTGCTTGAACGCACCACCTTTTATACGCTGTGAACTGCCCCCACTTTTTACTGCTGTGAACTGCACCACCTTTTTCGTGTGAACTGCTCCCCCTTTTTATGCTGTGAACTGTTTACACTTTTATAATGCTGTGAATGCACCAACTTTTTAACTGCTGGAAATGCTCCCCCTTTTTTCGCTTGTAAAAGCTCCCCCACTTTTTTAAATGCTGGAACTGCCCCACTTTTTCTGCTGGAATGCTCCCACTTTATACTGCGGAAGTCACCTTTTATACGTGGACGCCCCATTTTCGGTGAAAGCCCCCGTTTTTTCCCCCCCCCCACCCCACCCCACCCCCCCCCCCCACCCCCCCCCCCCCCCCCCCCATCCCACACCCCCCAACCCCCACCACCCCCCCCCCCCCACCCCCCTCACAAACCACCACCCCCCACCCCCCCCCACCCCACCCTCCCCCCCCCCCCACCAACCCCACCCTCACCACCCTCCCCACCCCCACCAAACCCACCACCTCACCATCCCCCATCACCACCTCCACCATAACCACAATCACACCACCCCCACCATCACCACCCTCCCCACCACCACCACCACCACTCCCACCATCACCCCAACCACCCCCACCCATAACCCCTTGCCACCCTCACCACCCCACCCTCCCAACCCCCACCATCACCATCACCACCATCACCACCCTCCCCACCATCACCACCACCACCCCCACCCTCACCACCCCCACCACCCCCAACTTTACCACCTCCACCATCCCCACCATTTACCACCCCCACCACCCCACCCCCACACCATCACCATCCCACCCCCACCATAACCACCCAAACACCACCCCCACCCCCACCACCCCCACCCCACATCACATCACCACATCACCTCCCCCCCACCCCTACCATCACCACCATCACCACCCCCACCCCTCACCACATCACCACCCTCACCATCTCTCCACCCCCACCATCACCCCCCACCATCACCCCCCCACCAACACCACCCCCCACCATCACCACCCCCACCATCACCACCCACCACCCCCACCATCACCACCCCCACCATAACCACCATCACCACCACCAAACCCTCACCACCCCCACACCCCGACCACCACCATCCCCACCCCGACCACCACCATCACCACCCCCACCCGTACCATCACCACCCCTACCACCACCACCCCCACCACCACCATCACCACCACAACCCCCACCACCACCCCCATCACCACAACCCCACCAACACCACCCCACCACCACCATCACCACCACAACCCCACCACCACCCCCACCACCATCACCACCACCACCACTCTTACCACCACCACCATCACCACCATCACCACCATCACCACTACCATCACATCACCACCACCCTCATCACCACCATCACCATCACCACACCCCACCTCCACCATCACCACCATCCACCCACCATCACTCACCACCACCACCACCGTCACCACCATCACCACCACCTCACACTCCCACTCCTCCCACCACCACACTGTGTGCCTCCTACTCCTCCCACCACCACACTGTGTGCCTCCCACTCCTCCCACCACCACACTGTGTGCCTCTCACTCCTCCCACCACCACGCTGTGTGCCTCTCACTCCTCCCACCACCACACTGTGTGCCTCCCACTCCTCCACCACCACACTGTAGCCTCCCACCTCCCACCACCACACTGTGTGCCTCCCACTCCTCCCACCACCACACTGTGTGCCTCCCACTCCTCCCACCACCACACTGTGTGCCTCCCACTCCTCCCACCACCACACTGTGTGCCTCCCACCCCTCCCACCACCACACTGTGTGCCTCCCACTCCTCCCACCACCACACTGTGTGCCTCCCACCCTCCCCCCCTTCCCACCCCCCCCACCACGTGTGTGCCTCCCACCCTCCCACCACCACATTGTGCCTCCCACCCCTCCACACCTCATGGTGCCTCCACCCCTCCCACCACCACCATGTGTGCCTCCCACCCCCCCCCCACCCTCCCACCCCCCACACTGGTTGCCTCCCCCCCCCCACCACTGGTGCCTCCCACTCCTCCCACCACCACCAACTGTGTGCCTCCCACTCCTCCCACCACCACCAACTGTGTGCCTCCCACCCTCCCACCACCACACTGTGTGCCTCCCATCCTCCCTCCACCACAATGTGTGTTGCAACCCCTGAATGGGTTACAATGATTATTATGTATATATGTAATGTATATTACCTTTTCATATAATTTTTTATTGCTTATATTTGCGATAATAGCTAAATCGCAAATGTATTCCTTATTTTTGTTATTTGCGTAGCTTATGTTGTTGGAGTACAAAATGTGCTCAGTTAGCTTTTTGTCAAATTTTAAATTTTTCGTTGTCGTCGTTATACTGCCGGCTTCTGAGCTCAGTTGTCCACGTAGCTATCACGTGAAATCGGGGGGGGGGGTGTCCTCCTCTCGTAAGTTTTCAGCTGCTCTAGACTCGTTGCTGGTTGACGATTGTCTGTTCATTTTTTTTGTTGTTCTGTAAACTCTTTCACAAAAACATTGTTTTTAGATTAGTGATTTTCGACGTTGTACTGGGTTTTGTGTCGTTAGCCCTTTGAGTTTCTCGGTCCTTAGCTATAGCTTCTGCCTATTTTGTACGGTTTTGTGTTTTGTCCAATGGGTTTTTTCCCCTTGTACTTATTTTCATAGTAGGGAGTTTTGTAACTTTTTGGGGGATTGCTGAGGTCCCTCTTATTGTCTTTAAAATTTTTTCCCATTCCGATTCTGTGTCGCAGTCGCAAATATTGCATTGCTTTGGGCTTAGCATTCTTTGTTTTTTCAAGCGACTGTTCGGTTTGCCAGTGGGTAAAGAAGTTAGTTTATTTGAGGATTTTTGTCAGCACTTGTTTAAGTCTTTTCGGTCTGAGACTAGCTAACTACTTAAAGCACTTACCTCCCACCTTCTTGTACATTTTGTAATATCTTATTAAAGTTAATGTACCAAACGGTACTTGAGAATTATAAAGTGTATGGTTTTTCAGACAATAATATTGAACTCGAGGATTGTTTTTATTTTGATTGATGTATTATTAATTTTAAATTTAATTTGATAATATACCTCTAGACTTAATAAATTTAAAAATTTAAAATTTCTCTAGTTAGGGCCTACCAGTTTAATCCTAAAGCACTATTGAACCATAAATTTTTAATGGTAATTGGCAAGGTACTGATACTTGTTAGAAAACCCCGTAACAGGCTGGATGTTAAAAGGGGCAGTCCTTTCTATTTCCGGGGAGATCTCTAAAGTTTTTTAGAATCGCGTTTTTTGTAAAAAGGGGGGCCTGTCCGGGGGGGCTTTTGACCAAGGTTTTGGAGAAATTGTCCATTTTTGAAAACTAGTATTCTTGATCAAACACTTTGATTTTTCCCAATTGAAGACTTTGGTTTAGTCTTGTACAACATACCAGGTGGATGTATGTACTTGACTGAGTTCTTGATCCAAGGAGAGAAATACTTTTTATGAGTTCTAGCCTAAAAACCAACACTAAAATTCCCTATTAGGATTATAGTTCCCATAATCACTCTCTCGTAGTAAATTATTTTTGTGATGTAGCCAAAGTAAAAACGTTAATTATATCTGACTTTGTTGAGTTAAGTACTTAAAACTTCAGACGGTTTGGAAGTAGCCAATATCTCGGTGTGACTTTAAACGGGAATTCCCGCAAAAAAAACTGTCAGAGCTTTAAATTTAAAAGATATTTTTTTCCCTGCTCATGCGAGATGTTGATTATGATTAGATTTAAAAGCCTAGTGTCACAATTAGGAAGTATGGCTCTATTTGAAGTTGAAGAAAGGGGCAACTAGAGCAGAAGTGAGCCTAGTGTCTGAGCCTAGTGACTCTTTTCTCGCTCGCTCCTTCCTTCCTGACAATAGTACAGAGTATAGCTGTTAGCTGACACAGCCAAATATAGTACGGGTTAGATAACGTATTACTTATCCGACCAATCAACACATAGAGACGGCTGGACCAAGTGTCCGACCAAAGGCGTCCAGACCATGTTTTTTCCCTACTCCCCATTACCCAGGGTCTATTCTCAGGAACGTTTGAGAGGTTGGAACGCCTCTTAGTTGCAGGCACAAATAGGGCCAGGGGAAATTGAAGAAGAAGATTTCCAAAGAAAAAAATGTTGTCTGGAAAGACACAGATGATATATCACGGGAACTTTTAAGTCAAAAACTGCATCATGGTTCCTAAGTTTTTAAAAGTGCTTAGACACATTTTTTTGATGTTTTTGAGAACCGGGGCACGTGTATGAAGGGCCAGTAAAAGGGAACATTGCTGCAACAGCGTTGAGGGGAAAAGGCTAAAACCTGTCTGCAGCTTTCCCTTTTGTAAGTACATTGTTATACGCTGTCAAAAAAAACTATTCTAGAGACTTTAAACTTGTTCCTGTAATTTATAAAAGAGCTTTTCGTACGTTACAACGACGACAAATCAAATTTGTGTAGGTTTGCTCGTGAGAAAAAAGTTGCATTTCAGAGTGGGTAGGTCTCCAAGGAAAAATACGCAGCCTTGTTCAGTTGTTATACATGAAGATTTTAAACAACTGTATGTCGCTGACATACAAGAATCTGATCGATAAACTCCCTCGGTATTTGGAAAACTGCAGCTTTTAGCAGAAAAATTACGAGATTTCTCACAAATTGTAGTACAAAACACACAGAACAAGGTAACAAAAAAATTGCCCTGTTTTGGCAAACCTAAATCACTGCCATTGCCGGCCTGAGTCCCTGTACTGTAATTCTCGTCCCTTTCCCCAGGAAAATCACAATCTAATCTTTTCTTGGCTAGACAGAAATCTGATACGAAAAAGAAGAAATTAAAATGTACCTTTTGTAACAAAAAAGGGCGTTAGGGTATTCTATAAGTTAAAAAAGAGATACGAGTAGCATGGGGGCTGGCGCCTCACTCAGTCTATCCTTCCGGGGCAACAAAGGCACCAAAATCCTAGAAATTCCTCTTATCCACTGTTTTAGATAATTTTATCAGGATAGATGCTAGCGTCGAAAGTTATCTGACGAAAAGTTTCTTTCAGCGATGAGTCCTTATTTTTAAAGAGGCAGAATAGGTTTTGACGAATCACATCTAATTTCAGAGAACGGGCAGTTTTCTCCGTTATTAAAGAAGATTACTGCCCATAATGAGATACCTATTGTAAGATAGATGTTTTGTTAGAACCCTAGGGGGGCCCTGTTAAAAAAGTGCCTCTGCAAAAATTTTATTTTTGAAAAAGCTTTTATCTGGTTTATTTCAGTGGGTAACCCATGGTGTTTTTCCCCCTCGGTCAGTGGATTGTTGATGGGGAAACATACCTTCAGTGGTATATGTAAAGAACCACTTGTGTTTGTAATAACCTGATGATAATTATCCCATTAAAGCTTGAGAAGAAACCTATTTTATTTCCTCTCAGCGCATTACTAGAGCTTTTCAAAGATTCAAAAACCACCTTGCTCCCGTTGGTTAGTTGTGCGTATTTGGGGTTTAATATTTTTTTGTGCCGCTCTGCGCCCAGGATCATTAACACTGACTACCCCCGGGGCATCAAACCCAGTCAGGGCCAACTGACGTTAAATTTCTAACTCTGATATTTAAAACAAGATCAGTTTGTTGACATCATGGAAAATGAGAGTATAGCAGTTATAGAGTGAAGCAAAGGATCTCGATAATTGTTACTATTATAGTAAACCCGGGACTGAGGAGAAAAAAAATGGGAAGTTTTCAGCTGATAGTGTTTCCCCCCAGCAGCATCTCGTAGTGTTTTAAGTTTCTTTTGTAACAACCATTGATTTTGCTCACAAAAGTCCCATAGGGGCTTTGGGTGTCAAAAAAGACATCGGAAAATGGGAAAACATTTACTTGGCCAAAGATGAAGGAAACAGTAGTGATATGGGCGACGTTTCCGTGTGCAAGTGACAGCAACCAGGGACACACCTCCACCTCACCTCTCACATGGCCAGTACAAGTTCAATTCATTGGGGCGACATTGTTCAGATCGTTCAAAAGGTTGAAGCGCTTGCTTTCCCGCTCCAGTGTTTAGTCCTAATTTTTTAATTTTCTCGTTTTTAATAAAATGCGAGTGGTTATGCAGTGGGCCTGTGCTGCTCCCCCAAATCAAAATCCCCTGACATTTCCATCCTAAGTTTTTATTCATCTAAGCTTAAACGACACCCAAAAAAAAAATGCCCCTATTGAGAAAGAGGCTCTAGCTTTGTGTGTCCCAGAACATTTTGACATTATTTGGGGACTTCCCCATTTAAAATTAACGTTTTAGACCACAAATCCACTCACCCCATATAAACACCCTGAAAAGGGAAGAATGCTAGGATCTGAGGGGGGCTCTCAGAATCCCAACCCCTTTTTTAATGTTTAAAAAAACATAAGTGGTCATTGTAATGTAATTTTGAGTCGGGTTGTCCTTAAAAATTACAGTTTCATTAAAATTAAAGTAATTTTTTGCCCAAAAACCTTTTGTTACTTTCTATGCAAATTCGTAAGTAAAAATTTTCCCTCCACCCATATTTAACTATATTACTCATGTCATGTTGATTATTTTTTTTTATATTACGTATTGTGTGTAAGGAATAACTGAGTGTGGTGGGGGGTGTGTGTGGGCGAGGGACGCGCGGACCAACACTGTCCCGTCGCAACCCCCCCCCCCCCCCTCACTACACACCTTAAGCTGTTCATACTCAGATTTTCATCTGCCTGCTTCCCAACCAATACTTAAGGTGGAAAGCAGTCTCCTCTACATGATCGAGCCTCAACGTGCCCTCCTTGTCACGCTATTCTGTCTCTACATGATGTACTCCCCGGTATGCAGAGATACGATTTCTGTGATGCCCCCAGACAAGGGGCATATCTAGTGACGGACGCGTGAAAAATTTAGAATGCTTTGGGAAAAGAGAGACCGGATTAATATTTTTTTTAAATTGTTTGAAATTTATAATCAAAAAATGTGAAAGACATTAATGAACTCCTAGTGCGACCCCCTTTTCTGTTGGGGGGGGGTGTTGCAACACCTGAAGGGTTCAAGATTATTTTATTATGTAATGTATATTTCCTTTTATATAATTTTTATTGCTTATATTTGCGTAATAGCTAAAACGCAAATGTATTTCCTTTTTGTTATTTGCGTGGCTTATGTTTTTAGGATGTACATAATATGTGCTCAGTTAGTCTTTATTTTCAAAAACTGTAATTTTCGTGTCGTCGTTATACTGCGGCTTTGAGCTGCAGTTTTTCCCGTAGTATCCGGATGGGGGGGGGTGTCCTACCTTCCCTGAAGTTTCATTTCTTAGATCGCTTGCTTGTTTTACGATTTCTGTCTCATTATTCTTTTTTAGTTCTGTAAATCTGTTTACAGAACATTGTATAGACTTTTGATTTTCGCGTTGTATGAGGTTTTGTGTCGCTTAGACACTCTGATATTCAGGTCCCTTTGCTATCTTCTGACCTAATTTTTTTACTGGTTTTGTGTATTGGGCACAGTCGCGTTTTTCCTTGCGAACAAGATTCAAAGGGATGGGAGTTTTGTAACTTTTGTGGAGGATTGCTGAGGTCCCATTAGTGTCGTTAATTATTTCCCAGTTCCTGTTCGTGTCCCCGGTCGCTTATTTGCATTGCTATTGGGGTTTGCATTCTTTTTCAAGCAGACTGTTTGGGTTTTTCCGTCGGTCAAGAAGTTGTTTATTTGAGGACTTTGTATCACTTGTTTAGCTTATTCGAGTCTTGAAATAGCTAAAATACTTTAAAAGCCTTACACCTCAACACTTGTACATATTTGTAAAATTTTTAAATGTTAATTTCCAACGGAAAAAGAAATTTTTTAAATGTGATTGTGCTTTCCACAATATTGAAATCGAGAGATTTATTTTTTTTGATTGTGTGAAAATTTAAAATTTTAAATTTAATTTGAAATATACCTCAACTTTAAAAAATTTATTAAAATTTTATTTCTCTGTTAGTACCAAGTTGTAAACCCAAAGCACTATTGAACCATACGAAATTTTTAAAGGAAATTGGACAAGGATACTCTATTGTTACAAAAACCCGAACAGGCTGGAGTTGAAGGGCAGTCCTTTCTAGTATTATGGAATCCTAAACTTTTTTGAATCGCGTTTTTTGTAACTGTGTGCCCCCACTCCTCCCCCCACCACACTGTGTGCCTCCCACTCCCCCCACCCAACTGTGTGCCTCCCACCCCCTCCACCCACGTGGCCTCCACCCCCCCCCCCCACCACAATGGTGCCTCCCAGCCCTCCCACCACCACATTGTCCCCCCACCCTCCCCCCCCAAATGTGTGCCTCCCCCCCTCCCACCACCCAGTTGCCTCCCACATGTACACAAAAAAGTCCATATTGGAAGAGCTTTGACGATGTTTTTCTCCGACTTGGACCACTGGGAAGTTACTTGGGCCCCTGGGAAATTACTTTTAACGACAGAGAGGGGGGAGCCATTATATACAGGCGTGGCAGGGACGGAACTTTAGAGGTGGTGTTAGTGGTAGTGGTAAGGTTGGTAGTGGTGGGAGTAGTAGTGTTGGTAAGGTTGGGAGTGGTGGTTTAGTAGTGGTAGTGGAAGGTTGGAGGGTAAGGGGGTAGTGGAGTAGAAGGCTGGATGGGAGTAGTGTGGGGTGGAAGGGTAGTGGTGGATTAGTAGTGTTTTTGGTAAGGCTGGTAGGGTAAGGCTGGGGGAGTATTGTGTTTATTGGTAAGGGTGGTGGGTAAGGCAGGTAGTGGCATTATGGTATGTAAGGTTTGGGAGTGGTGGTATGGTAAGGTTTGGGATGGTGGTAGTAGTAGGGTAGTGGTAAAGGGTTGGGTGGGGGGGTAGTAGTAGTGGTAGTGGTAAAGGTTGGTAGTGGTGTGTGGGAGTGGTAAGGTTGGGAGTGGGGTATAGAGTGGGGGAGGGGAAGGTTGGGAGGGTGGGTATGGGAGTGGTAAAGGGTTGGGAGTGGTGGTTAGTAGTGGTATTTGGGAAAGGGTGGTAGGGTGTAGTAAGGTGGAGTGGTATAGTAGTATAGTGTTTTGGAAAAGGCCCGGGGAGTGGGAAGGGGTGTGGTGTAGTAGTAGTAGTAGTGTTATTGGTAAGGCTGGTATGGTAAGGCAGGTAGTGGCATAATGGTAGTGGTAGGCTGGTAGGTGGGAGTGTAGTGGAGGGTAAGGCTGGTAGTGTGGTAGTAGTGGTAATGGTAAGGCTGGTAGGGGGGTAGTAGTAGTGTTATTGGTAAAAGCTGGTATGGTGGGGAGTAGTGGTAGTGGTAAGGCTGGTAGTGGTGGTAGTAGTAGTAGTGTTATTGGTAAGGCTGGTAGTGGTAGTAGTAGTAGTGCTATTGGTAAGGCTGGTAGTGGTAGTAGTAGTAGTGTTATTGGTAAGGCTGGTAGTGGTAGTAGTAAGGCTGGTAGTGGTAGTAGAAAGGCTGGTAGTGGTAGTAGTAAGGCTGGTAGTGGTAGTAGTAAGGCTGGTAGTGGTAGTAGTAAGGCTGGTAGTGGTAGTAGTAGTAGTGTTATTGGTAAGGCTGGTAGTGGTAGTAGTAAGGCTGGTAGTGGTAGTAGTAGTGTTATTGGTAAGGCTGGTAGTGGAAGTAGTAAGGCTGGTAGTGGTAAGGCTGGTAGTGGTGGTAGTAAGGCTGGTAGTGGTAAAGCTGGTAGTGGTAGTAGTAGTAGTGTTATTGGTAAGGCTGGTAGTGGTAGTGGTAAGGCTGGTAGTGGTAGTAGTAGTAGTGGTAAGGCTGGTAGTGGTAGTAGTAGTGTTATTGGTAAGGCTGGTAGTGGTAATGGTAAGGCTTGTAGTGGTAGTAGTAGTAGTAGTAGTAGTGTTATTGGTAAGGCTGGTAGTGGTAGTAGTAAGGCTGGTAGTGGTAGTAGTAAGGCTGGTAGTGGTAGTAGTAGTGTTATTTGGGAAGGCTGGTAGTGGTTTAAAGGGTTTGGGAGTGGTAGTGGTAAGGCTGGTAGTAGTAGTGGTAGTGGTAAGGCTGGTAGTAGTAGTGGTAGTGGTAAGGCTGGTAGTGGTAGTGGTAAGGCTGGTAGTGATAGTAGTAAGGCTGGTAGTGGTAGTAGTAGTGGTAATGGAAGTGTGTAGTAGGGAGAGTGGTTGGTGGGACAAGAAATAGAAAGGGAGAGAGAAAAGGGAGGCATAAAAGAAGGTAGTAGTGAAAGGTATGAGGGAAGGAAGTAGTAGTAGTAGTTTTTGTTGTAACTACCCGACGTGCTTATACGCACCTCCAGCAGTAGTAGTAGTGGTTGTAGTAACTACCCGACGTGCTTATACGCACCTCAGCAGTAAATAAATAGTGGGTGTAAAAAACAACCCGACGTGCTTATACGCACCTCCAGCAGTAGTAGTAGTGGTTGTTGTAACTACCCGACGTGCTTATACGCACCTCCAGCAGTAGTAGTAGTGGTTGTAGTAACTACCCGACGTGCTTATACGCACCTCCAGCAGTAGTAGTAGTGGGTGTAGTAACTACCCGACGTGCTTATACGCACCTCCAGCAGTAGTAGTAGTGGTTGTTGTAACTACCCGACGTGCTTATACGCACCTCCAGCAGTAGTAGTAGTGGGTGTAGTAACTACCCGACGTGCTTATACGCACCTCCAGCAGTAGTAGTAGTGGGTGTTGTAACTACCCGACGTGCTTAACGCACCCCACAGTAGTAGTAGTGGGTGTAGTAAATACCCCGGGCGTGCTTATACGCACCTCCCGCAGTAGTAAGTGGTTGTTGTAACTACCCGAAAGTGCTTATACGCACCTCCCGCAGTTTTAGTGTGGGGGGGTAACTACCCGCGTGCTTATACGCACCTCCAGCAGTAGTAGTAGGGGTGTAACACCCCCACGTGCTTACGCACCTCCACAGTAGTATAGTGGGGTTTTTGTAATACCCGACGTGCTTATACGCACCTCCACAGTAGTATAGTGGGGGTTTAACTACCCACGTGCTTAAAACCTCCAGCAAGTAGTAGTGGGTGTTGTAAAATACCCCCACTGCTTATACGCACCCCCAGCATAGTAGTAGGGGTGAAATAAATACCCGACGTGCTTATACGCCCTCCGAGTAGTAAGGGTGTAGTAACTACCCACTCTTTACGCACCCCAGCAGAGTTAGGGGTGAGTAATACCCGACGTGCTTATAGCACCTCAGCAGTATATAGGGGTGTTGAACTACCCCACGTGCAAAAACCCCCTCCAGCAGTAGAGTAGTGGGTGTAGTAACTACCCACGGCTTATCCCCCCTCCACATAGAGAGGGGTGTAGTAACTACCCAAATGCTTAACGCACCTCCCCGTAAGTAGTGGGTTTTAGTAAATACCCGCGTGCATACGCACCTCCAGCGTATAGTAGTGGGTGTAGTAACTCCCGACGGCTTATCCCACCTCCACATAGTAGTTGGGTGTTAACTACCCCATGCTTAAACCACCCCCAGCAGTATAGTATGGGTTAGAACTACCCCAGTCTTTTACGCCCTCCGCATAGGTATGGGTGTTTAACTACCCGACGGTTATAAAGCACCTCCAAAGTAGTAGTAGGGGTGGAAAAATACCCGACGTGCTTTTAAACCCCCTCCAGAGTATATAGTGGTTTTTAAAAACCCGGTGCTTTTAAAAGCACCCTCCGAAGTAGTAGTAGTGGGGTAGTAAAAAACCCACGTGCTTATACGCACCTCCAGCAGTAGTATAGGGGTGTATAACTACCCACGGCTTTACCACCTCCACAGTAGTTTATGGGGGAGTAACTACCAGACGTGCTTTACGCACCCAGCATAAGTAGTGGGTGTAGTAAATACCCACGTGCTTATAGCCCACCCCCCCAGCAGTAAAATAGGGTGTATAACTATCCGACTGCTTTTACGCACCTCCACAGTATAGTAGTGGGGGATAACCCCACCCCACGTGTTATACCCCCTCCAGGAAATTTTTTGGGGAATCGTTTTTACATTAATAATTTTAAAGGGCCCAGAAACTAAGACCCACAAAACTGACAGGACCCAAGTAAACTTCTGTGGAGGAAGTTCCCCGTGTTTGTGTGTCAATTTTTTCAGATGACACGTCATTTTTGTATGGAACTGCATTTTAATGGAATTTTTAATTTGCCCAAACCCCAGGTTGACGACTTTTATTTAAAACAGTTTGTGGAGATCAGGTATAACTGGAATAAAAACCCAAGAGGGTTTTGGGGCTGTTGTAGACGCCAAAAGTCGTTTTGGGAAAAGCCGGAGTGTTGGAGACAGCCGGAGTGGTTTTGAGGAGCCAGGGGTTGGTGTGAGACCCAGGATGTGTTGTGAGACACCAGGGGTTGTGGAAAGAAT
>NW_026465054.1:0-14821 GCF_026875155.1 Cherax quadricarinatus
TATACACGTCAGTGACACTGGTCTCTAGTTTAGTGCCTTTTTCTGTCTCGTTTTCAAAAAATGGGAATTACATTTGCCGTCTTCCATTCTTCAGGTAGTTGCCAGTTTCAAGGGATGTGTTGAATATTGTGGTTAGTGGCACACACAGCATTTCTGCTCCCTCTCTAAGGACCCACGGGAAGATGTCCGGTCGCATTGCCTTCGAGGTATCAAGGTCACTGGGTAGCTTCCGTACCTCCTTCCTCAGTTGTGTGTATGTCATCCAACACTTGTTGGTATAATCCTGTTGGTGCCCCCCTCTGTACTGTCCTCCCAGAGGCCTTACTGTCTCCACTGTAAATACTTCCTTAAATCTCATGTTAGGCTCCCTCACATACCTCTTGATCGTTTCTTGTGAGTTCCCCACCTTTTCTCAGCCTGATCAGCTGGTCTTTGACTGTTGTCTTCCTCCTGATGTGGCTATTCAGCAGTTTCGGGTCAGACTTGACTTTCGATGCTGTCTTTTTCGTACTGTCGCTGGGCCTCCCTCCTTATCTGTGCATACTCGTTTCTGGCTCTTCGACTAATATCTTTATTTTACTGGATCCTTTGCCTCCTGTACCTTTTCCATTCTCTGGTGCACTTAGTTTTTGCCTCCCTACACCTTCAGGCAAACCAAGGACTCGCTTTTGGTCTTCCCATTATTTCTATTGCCCTTGGGAACAAACCTTTCCTCTGCCTCCCTGCATTTTGCTGTTACGTATTCCATCATCTCGTTTACTGACTTTCCTAGCAGTTCTCTGTCCCACTGAACCACCTGCAGAAGTTCCTCATACCTGTGTAGTCCTCCCTTATATAGTGTGTTGTGTGTGTGTGTGTGTTGTGTGTGTTACTTTTTATTTAGGAAGAAGTACACAATGCCGCCAGCAGGGGCACTGAATATTCTCTGGAGAGAAGAGCTCATATCTAGATGAAACCCCAAAGGCCTTAAGAAGTGCAGCCGTCGCCTCTTCATAAAAAATGCAGTAGAACTCTGGGAAAAAATACAGACCAGTAGCATTAACAATATAAAAGTTACTTGAAAAAAGCCTGACATACATAACCGAAGCCAACAGGAACTTAGAGCAGGAAGGTCATGCCTTTGACGACTATGAATCATTATAAAGATATTACAAAGGCTTAGAAGAAAACCAAAACACAGACGTGGTCACCACGGACTTCACGAAGACATTTTACAAGTGGATTGATAACCCATAAAATAAAGTTAACAGGTATGATGTAAATGATTTAGAAAACGACAAGTTGGAGAATAAGACGCCTGTGCAAAATTTGCAACGTTTCGCTAACCAGTAGTTGGCGAAAATTTTCCACAGTAAAGATTCCCATACGTTGCACAAGTGTCTTAGTCTGCAAAGTTAAAAGTACAGAAGGAAAAGTAAGAAAATGAATATTCAGTTTTTCTAATGAAGAGAACTTAAATGATAATAATAGGAAACGAAGCAAACTCTAGCCTTAGCAAAGTAAAAAGTTCAGCACTCCACGGCACTGTCCTTTTCGCCTTGACTGTTCCTCAGCCTCTTAGCAGACAATAATAAAAACGCTGGCAGCATGTTCGTATCGTCCTTTGTGGATGATACCAGTATTAGCAGGAAAGTCGCCTCTGTAGAAGACACCGAAAATTTGCAAACAACATTGTTGGTCAACAACAGCACAATACCAGCATCACTAGTCAACAGCAGCACAATACCAGCATCACTAATCAACAACAGCACAGTACCAGCATCACGGGGCAACAACAGCACAATACCAGCATCACTAGTCAACAACACAACAATACCAGCATCACTAGTCAACAACACAACAATACCAGCATCACTAGTCAACAACACAACAATACCAGCATCACTAGTCAACAACACAACAATACTATTATCACTTGTTGACAACACAACACCACCACCATTACTTGTCAACAACACAACAACACTATCATCACTTGTCAACAGCAGCACAACAACACCATCATCACTAGTCAACAACAGCACAAAACATCATCAGCACTTGTCAAAAGTAGCACAACACCATCATCACTTGTCAAAAGTAGCACAACACCATCATTACTAGTTAACAACACCAGCATCACTAGTCAACAACAGCACAACTACACCAGCATCACTAGTCAACAACACAACAACACCAGCATCACTAGTCAACAACAGCACAACAACACCAGCATCACTAGTCAACAAAACAACACCAGCATCAGTGGTTAACAACAGCACAACACCAGCATCACTAGTCAACAACAGCACAACAACACCAGCATCACTAGTCAACAACACTGTACCAGCATTGAGCAATGATCATCCAATAGTGACACCAAAGGTTACAAATAACACATAATGGAACTCCGGCATATCAGGAATCACGCTGCACTAGTACATATGTCAGACGTAAGAAGTGCACGGGCTCTGCACTGGTGCACATCTCAGACGGCAGTAGTGTACACTGCAGCATCTTTCACAGACAGTAATGTATCATTTCACTAATCACGTGTCTGCAACTAGGAAGAGAAGAATGGAGAAATATTTAATTTATCTCATTTAAGTTTTACGTATATACTGTTTAGAAAATAGTATCAGTGTCTCGTAGAGTTGCCAAATCTCACAGATGTAAAATAGATGTAAATTAGTGCAAGTGGCACCTAAAAGCAGCGAAACTACTAAACAGGTAGCCCAGTACACACGCACACTAAATGTATATATATATATATATATATATATATATATATATATATATATATATATATATATATATATATATATATATATATATTAAAAAAATATAGGGAGGTACCACCTCTGGAACTGTCCTAGGGACCCTCATCCTCAGAGAAAAGAATAAACTTGTTTCAGGGAAAACTCAAGGTTCTCCCTGAAGCTGTTTGAAAATTTTCTCCTACCACTCCCTATATTTTATAGATACTTTATTTAAAGACAAAATACACTAACAAAAATACAATAGGAAGTAAAATGACATAGATAACAACTCAGAGCTACATCTCGAATACTTTGTCCAGCTCCCCGGCGGTCGGCCGCGTGCCCAGAGTACTGCAGCCATTTCCCTTCTGGATCGCAACACTGAGTCTCTGAAAGAGGAAGCTGGCCGCCCTGTGGTCCCTGGTTTCTAAGATGAGTTTTTCACTCAGCTCTTTGAGGAACTTTTAAGCACCCTTGCCCCATGCTCCATGGGTATCTGACCCTTTTGGGATGAAGTTATAGCAAGGGGGAAGGTCTTCAAATTTGCGGGTCTTCTGGGTCTCCCTGTGGCTGGCAGCTCCACCCCCTTCAGCTAAGGAGCATGTCAAGTAGGTATCTGCCTATGTGGCAGCACAGGTGTAGTCCCAGGCAATCTGCTTTCCATCTTTCCAGGGGTTCCCATTGGGCTGGGCAGTGGGCTGTGGCGAGGCTTCTCTTTATGATGTCATTGACCTCCTTATGTGTGGCGTAATTTCCCTCTGATGTGTGACACACGAGACCATGAAGTCCCAGTTGATCAGCCGTTGCCCTGCCGCAAATACACTAATGTTCGGTGACGATGGGGGCGGCAAGGCGAAGAGCAACACCAGTCCGAATGGCCTGTGGGTCAAGTCGAGTGCCCAGGGAGGAATTGGGAACAGCTAGAAGGAAATCCCCTGATTGTGGTGCCTTCGCCGCTAGAAGACGAGCTTTGTCCTTTCCTGAAGCGTTGGCGAGAATTGTATTGGCGATTTTTTCCGTGATCGGTTTGTCCCAGTGGGACTGTTTGTGTTCTTTGGGAGGAGCTGGTGTACTGGAGGAGTCTGCAAGGGTGTCCTATCGTCTGGCTGTTTCAGTGAACCTGGGATATTGAGCTCCTACCGCCTCTCAAGCGTTCAGGGATACTCTTCTTGACTAATCTACTGGAAGCCAAACACGAAGATAGAAATGCAGGTAAAGGTACCTGCATTGCTTTGTGCACCCCTATACCCCAAGTCACACTGGGAGGATTGCCTGATCCCATTGCAGATCTTCTAGTGACAGATTCAGTGCCTTCTTAAGGGTTGATCTCAGGAGTGCGTCATTCATCGAGTGTTGGGTTGTCAAAAGAGGGTGCGCACCTTAGGAAGTGATTCTTGGCATGGTAAGAAACCTTGTGAGGAGATACAGGGCATCATGGGAATCAAGATTGCTTATTCTTTCCTCCATTCTCTTTAGGTCATTCAATTTGTTCTTGAGAACTGTGTCGATGGCCTGGTGACTCAGCGGTGCTCCCAAGAGGGTACTGTTGGATGGAGTGGTAGTAGAGAATTCCAGGAGGATTGTTCGCACAGCACTGATTATCTCCTGGTTTGTTGTGATGATTTCACACTTTGAAGGATTGAGGATGAGTCCCAAGGCTTCTCCCTGTGACTTCACCAGTTGTACGTCCTCTAACAGGGACTCTTCAGTACTTGCTATCATCCAGGTACCAGATGTTGAGCTCGCTGCATAGGCTGGAAGTTAGTTCTCTTACTGCCAAGCAGAAGAGAAGTGGAGCGAGTGGATCACCCTGCTGAATACCCTCTGATGAGGGAATTTCATGTTCTCCAAACAAAAGATATATATATATATATTATATATATATATATATATTATATATATACATATATATATAAATGTCGTGCTGAATAGGTAAACTTGTGATTTTTGGCTTAAATAGCAACGTTCTTCTTGCCGAATAAGGTAACCAAAAATTTGTGTATGCAATAATTTCGCAAAAATCATTCTGAGCCTAACAAAAAATATATATATTCATTGTGTTTATTTATTATTAAATTATTTGATTAGGCTAAATTAAATTGCGCTTGTTATAATAAGGTTAGGTAAATTTTCTAAGGTTCTTTTAGTGCAAAATTATTAATTTTTACATTAATATAAATGAACAAAATATATCAAAACGTATAGAGAAAATTTTAGAATGACTTAATTTTAAAGAGTTCTTGCTAATTGACCAGCTTTACCTATTCGGCAAGATACACACACACACACCACACACACACACACACACACACCACACACACACACACACAACACACACACACACACACACACACACACACACACCAGCAGAGGTCAGTCAGAGCAGAACAGAACAGCAAGGGCAAGCACACACACAACTATTCTCAGAACCATACAACCTATCACACCATCCCAACACACACTACAATCCAAACCCACAGCCTCCACCCAACACCGAGCTATAGAATCCCACAGTATGCCACCAGGTCTCCCACCCTCACAGGCCCCCCAAACCACAGTGTTGGAAAGGAAACTGAAGGTATGGTACACAAAGCTGATGGAATAACAAATAAGTGGGAGGAGTGGCATGAAAGAGTCAAAGAAGCATCACCGGACATCATAGCTCTCACAGAAACCAAGCTTACAGGTATGATAATAGATGCCATCTTTCCAACGGGATACCAAATACTGAGGAAAGACAGAGGGAACAGGGGGGGTGGAGGAGTGGCATTGCTGATCAAAATCGCTGGAATTTTGATGAGCTGGGAGAGAGGAGACAGCGGAGAAGAAAGTGATTACATAGCGGGAACGCTTCACTCTGGAGGTCCCAAGGTGGTAATAGCAGTGATGTATAACCCACCACAGAACAGCAGGAGGCCAAGGCAAGAGTACAACGAGAGCAATAGAGCGATGGTTGACACACTGGCTAGAGTGGCCAGAAGAGCTCATGCATGCAGGGCAAAGCTCCTGATCATGGGTGACTTTAACCACAAGGAGATCGATTGGGAGAACTTGGACCCACATGGGGGCCAAGATACATGGAGGGCTAAGAGGATGGAGGTGTACTGGAAAACTTCATGTGTCAACACGTAAGGGACACTACAAGAGAGAGAGGAGAGGATGAACCAGCAAGGCTGGACTTAGTATTCACCTTGAGTAGTGCAGATATCGAGGACATCACATATGAAAGACCCCTTGGGGCCAGTGACCATGTGGTTTTAAGCTTCGAATACACAGTAGAGCTACAAGTGGAGGGAGAAGCAGGAAGGCCAGGACGAATGAAGCCAAACTACAAGAAAGGGACTACACAGGAATGAGGAACTTCCTGAACGGGGTTCAGTGGGACAGAGAAACTGGCAGGGAAGCCAGTTAATGAGATGATGGAATATGTTAGCAACAAAATGCAAGGAGGCTGAGGAGAGGTTTGTACCCAAGGGTAACAGGAATAATGAAAAAGCCAGGATGAGCCCATGGTTTACCCAAAGGTGCAGGGAGGCAAAAACCAAGTGTGCTAGGGAATGGAAGAAATATAGAAGGCAAAGGACCCAGGAGAATAAGGAGAGCACTCGTAGAGCCAGAAACGAATATGCACAGATAAGAAGGGAGGCCCAAAGACAATATGAAAACGACATAGCAGCAAAAGCCAAATCTGACCCGAAACGGTTGTACAGCCACATCAGGAGGAAAACAACAGTCAAGGACCAGGTAATCAGGCTAAGGAAGGAAGGAGGAGAGACAACAAGAAATGACCGTGAAGTATGTGAGGAACTCAACAAGATTCAAAGAAGTGTTCACAGAGGAGACAGAAGGGGCTCCAGAAAGACGGAGAGGTGGGGCACACCACCATGTGCTGGACACAGTGCACACAACCGAGGAAGAAGTGAAGAGGCTTCTGAGTGAGCTAGATACCTCAAAGGCAATGGGGCCAGATAACATCTCCCCATGGGTATTGAGAGAGGGAGCAGAGGCGCTATGTGTACCCCTAACAACAATATTCAATACATCTATCGAAACAGGGAGATTGCCTGAGGCATGGAAGACAGCAAATGTAGTTCCAATCTTTAAAAAAGGAGACAGACATGAAGCATTAAACTACAGACCAGTGTCACTGATATGTATAGTATGCAAAATCATGGACAAGATTATCAGGAGAAGAGTGGTGGAACACCTAGAAAGGAACGATCTCATCAACAGCAGCCAACATGGTTTCAGGGACGGGAAATCCTGTGTCACAAACCTACTGGAGTTCTATGACATGGTGACAGCAGTAAGACAAGAGAGAGAGGGGTGGGTGGATTGCATTTTCTTGGACTGCAAGAAGGCGTTTGACACAGTTCCACACAAGAGATTGGTGCAAAAACTGGAGGACCAAGCAGGGATAACAGGGAAGGCACTACAATGGATCAGGGAATACTTGTCAGGAAGACAGCAGCGAGTCATGGTACGTGGCGAGGTGTCGGAGTGGGCACCTGTGACCAGCGGGGTCCCACAGGGGTCAGTCCTAGGATCAGTGCTGTTTCTGGTATTTGTGAACGACATGACGGAAGGAATAGACTCTGAGGTGTCCCTGTTTGCAGATGACGTGAAGTTGATGAGAAGAATTCACTCGATCGAAGACCAGGCAGAACTACAAAGGGATCTGGACAGGCTGCAGACCTGGTCCAGCAATTGGCTCCCGGAGTTCAATCCCACCAAGTGCAAAGTCATGAAGATTGGGGAAGGCAAAAGAAACCGCAGAACGGAGTACAGTCTAGGGGCCAGAGACTACAAACCTCTCTCAAGGAAAAAGATCTTGGGGTGAGTATAACACCAGGCACATCTGAAGCGCACATCAACCAAATAACTGCTGCAGCATATGGCGCCTAGCAAACCTCAGAACAGCATCCGACATCTTAATAAGGAATCATTCAGGACCCTGTACACCGTGTACGTTAGGCCCATATTGGAGTATGCGGCACCAGTTTGGAACCCACACCTAGCCAAGCACGTAAAGAAACTAGAGAAAGTGCAAAGGTTTGAAACAAGACTAGTCCCAGAGCTAAGAGGTATGTCCTACGAGGAGAGGTTAAGGGAAATCAACCTGACGACACTGGAGGACAGGAGAGATAGGGGGGACATGATAACGACATACAAAATACTGAGAGGAATTGACAAGGTGGACAAAGACAGGATGTTCCAGAGATTGGACATAGTAACAAGGGGACACAGTTGGAAGTTGAAGACACAGATGAATCACAGAGATGTTAGGAAGTATTTCTTCAGCCACAGAGTAGTCAGTAAGTGGAATAGTTTGGGAAGCGATGTAGTGGAGGCAGGATCCATACATAGCTTTAAGCAGAGGTATGATATAAAGCTCACGGCTCAGGGAGAGTGACCTAGTAGCGATCAGTGAAGAGGTGGGGCCAGGAGCTCGGACTCGACCCCCGCAACCTCAACTAGGTGAGTACAACTAGGTGATACACACACACACACACACAATTTTATATATATATATATATATATATATATATATATATATTATATATATATATATATATATATATATGTCGTGCCGAATATGTAAAACTGGTCAATTAGCAAGAACTCATTTAAAATTAAGTCCTTTCTAAAAATTTCTCTTATACGTTTAAAGATATATTTTTTTCATTAATGTTAATGTAAAAATTTATAATTTTGCACCAAAAGGAACTTAGAAAATCCCTGAATCTCTTCATAAATGTTACTTTGCTCACACTCCAACAGCACGTCAAGTATTAAAAACCATTTGTCTCCATTCACTCCTATCAAACACGCTCATGCATGCCTGCTGGAAGTCCAAGCCCCTCGCACACAAAACCTCCTTTCCTTTGCTCCCCTCCCTCCAACCTTTCCTAGGCCGACCCCTACCCCGCCTTCCTTCCACTACAGACTGATACATATATATATATATATATATATATATATATTATATATATATATATATATATATATATATAAATGCATTGACGTACAAATGGTTTTAAGCAAATAACAATACTGTGACGGCCAGGAATCGAACCCCTGATACTTTGGCACACCTCGCGAGAAGTCCGCCTTAGTCCACTGAGCCATCAATGTTTAGATAATCAAGACCCCAGTACCACTGGACATGTCACTACTGATGCGGACACATACATGTTTGTGGCAAGCTCCAGGACTAATTTCATTCTCCTTCCGTGAGACTGGTATTCCAAACGGGAGGAGAATGAAATTAGTCCAGAAGTTTGCCACAGTCATATATGTGTTTGCATTAGGAGTGACATGTCCAGTGATGTATCTGTTTTGACAAAGAAGGTTATCCATGGAAGCAAAAGAAAGGAATGTATGAGAGTATAGTGTTACCAACACTTATATGGGGGTGAAGCATGTGTTGTAAAGGCTGCGGCAAGGAGGAGGCTGGAGGCAGTGGAGGTGTCCTGTCTAAGGGCAGTGTGTGGTGTAAATATTATGCAGAGAATAAATAGTGTGGAAATTAGGAGGAGGTGCAGAGTTATTAACAGTATTATTCAGAGGGCTGAGGAGGGGTTGTTAAGGTGGTTTGGTCATTAGAGAGGTTAGAGCAAAATAGGATGACTTCGAGGGTGTATAAATCTGTAGTGGAAGGAAGGCGGGGTAGGGGTCATCCTAGGAAAGGATGGAGGGAAGGGGTAAAGGAGGTTTTGTATGCAAGGGATTTGGACATACAGCAGGAATGTGTGAGTGTGTTGGATAGGAGTGGAGACGAATGGGTTTTAGGGGCTTGACGAGCTGGAGTGTGAGCAGGGTAATATTTTGTGGAAGGGTTCAGGAAAACCAGTCAGCCGGACTTGAGTCCTGGAAGTGGGAAGTAGAGTGGCTGCAGTTTAAAGGAGGAGTTTGGGATATTTGCTGTTTAGAGTGACATTTAAACTGTCGTATCTGCGCGCCTTTGGCAAGAAAGTGAGTGTGAATGATGGTGAAAGTGTTACTTTTTCGGGTCACCCTGCCTCGTTTTTTATATTTTATATTTACTGAATAACCATATTTCATCAGAGGAACTGTTGGTTGAAATTATGAACAAAATATCAGCTTTTATTTTGATTCTCAAAATGACTATTAAGTGCTCTAAACCATGGATTTTTAAGTTGTGGTTCACTGACCACTAGTGGTCAGTGAACCACTGTTTCGAAGTGGTCCACAGAAGGTCGGAATATAATAATCATTTCAATGAATTTGTTTTATTTTCTTGATCATATAGGAACAGCTTGTGAGGGAAAAGTTCAACAGATAGGAGTAGCGAGCGAGTATATGGTGACGATAGTTTGATTGCCAGTCTGCTTGTTAAGATAGGGTCAGTGTCTAGCTCCCGCTTTCCTCCCCCCCTTTTTTTCCACCGGGAAAGGTGACGTGTGGGGCTCCAACCAAATAGATAATCACTTGACTCACAGCTCCCAACACAACTCTTGGAATGTCAGTTTGGGTCATCTGGCAACCACAGAAACTGTGCTGAAGGAGACGAACTTCACATGAGTTCCGGGACATCACCTTTTTATCTACATACCTGAGTGTAGTCAACCCCAGGCAACTACCCCTCATCTTTGCAGTGGTGAAGGACCTGCGTTCCTATCATCTTGATGGATTATTCAAAGCTAGAGACACTGTGATGAGTGATGAACTAGTCGTTGGGTTGTCACTCAACAGCTGTGCCCCCCCCCCTCACATCCTCAACAATGGCTACAATTTCTACAAGGCGCGGTGTCAACAACATCAACCAGACACCACAGTCTAACTGTACATATTAGCGCTGAATTCAAATATCATTTTTATATTTCATTTTTCATTTCTCTTTCACGTAAGATAAAAGTTCATATTTAAATGTTTTATATTTTCAATTATAACAATAAAGTGTTTATATTTGTATGTTATTATTCTTTTTCTATTCATTAATTTTCCTAAGGAGCCAGCCTTGGTAAGACCTTCTTAAGATCTTACAGGGATGAGTAAGCCTTCACAACAGCATATATCATAAATTTGGAAGAGTATACCAAAAAACTGTAATTATTAGCTTTTTTATGATAAGGTTATAGAAAACTTAAATATTTCTGGAAACATTTGGCAATCCATCAGACTCATTTGTGTTACGTTCTCTATGTCCTAGTTACAGTTACCTGAAATATGTTGCAGTGCTTGGCATCCTTTGTATGACTGTCTCAAACAGCATCAGCATTTCTTGGCAGAAGAGTTCCAGTAATACTTCTCAGTAATAAAGGGTGAAACTGTAGCCATGACCCTTAAAAGAAATCCCTTCAGATATTAATGTAGATGATTTTCTTGAGGAGATACAAGACGAATTCTTGGACCTCAGTGACAGAACTGCCAAGGACTGGTTAACAGAAGAAGCTGACACATTTTGGGTGAAGACAAGCAACGTTTATTACAAAGCTGGTCATCTTGCTTTGATAACTCTGATACTGTTTTCCTCACCACACTTTTGTAAGTCTAGGCTCTCCACACTCTTGGCAATGAAGACGCAACACCCATCTAAGTTGCATCTTGAACCTACTTTTTCTACCACTCGGCTGAATATATGAGCTCTGGTGTCAACTCTGTCATTAACTCTGGTCACTCTCGCTCCCTCTTCGTTCTTACTTTTTTCCCCTCACCTTCTTGCCATCTTTACCCCGCTCACATTTCCTATCCTCTTATCCTCCTTCCTTTTTTTCACCTTCCCCCCCCCCCCCCCACATGTCCTTCCCCATGACATCTCCAAGTCTCTTTTTCTTTTCTTCTCGCACTTTTTTTTCTCCAAGAGATGAATTTTGGATACACATGGAAATAATTATTATATTAGTTTAATTAGTTTTTGTTTTATAAAGTCATTAATAAAGAATGGCTTAATTTTTTATTATATCAAGAATAAAGTAACTGATAAAGAAAGGTGTATTTTTAACCTATTGTTGAGTACTTTATTTTGCTAATAAAGTTTCCTTATATAATTTGTTATGGAATGTGACTTGGAATCTACAAAATATTGACTGAGTAGAGTGATCCACAGGTAGATGAGTCTACTTTAAATAGTCCACAAACAAAACAAAGAACCCATGCTCTACACCCATGCTCTACACCCATGCTGTACACCCATGCTCTACACCCATATGCTCTCTAAATTTACTTTTTTTGTTATTGATGGGCCATTAAACTAGGAGTACGTCTGGTCACATTGCATGTACATTCATGTTCTAACATCAGAAACTGGACGTAAGTCAATTATTTCAAAAGTAGCCAGAATGTATTATAAACTAGTCGTAAATGTGGCAGGTAGTGCAGCCCATTATATCTTTAATAACAAAGGACCAACAGAAGTATCCCAGTTGGCTTCTTGTAGCCCTGTTGGCAACACTTGCCACGACTTCCCTGGCAGCTAGAAGCTATGACGTTAACTGAGATTTTCTTTGTAGTAGGAAGCTATAATAATAGCTTAGACTTTCCTGAAGCTAAGAAACTATAGCTCTCGTTTCTCTAGTTCAAAAGCACTGTTTCGTAATTTCGGCTGCGATTTAGCTTTAGATTATATAATTTCATGAATTGTAGCTCTGCTTCTCTTCTTACCTCTGCATATTTTTTTTCCTGGATATTCTACTCACTTTACTTCTTTGTTATCCTTCGTTTTTGCCGTTGTATCTGTTGATTACGAATCCACTCACTGTTTTTCACATTGTTCTATTTTTCATGAATTTTTCCTTTGCCTCCTGGCACTTCCCAGAAAGGGACACCATATCATTTGTCTTGACGTTTCTTTCCCACTGTACTTTATTCAAGATGGCTCTCTTCCTTATGTACTTACCTCTCACGTACACTGGTTTCATTCATTTTTTCTTCCTGTATTTCTTTCTAGTTTTAGCGTATTTAATGACTTTCTAAGGCTCTTTCTTGTCACTTTCCTCTATACTTGGTATCTTTAGGGTAATAATTTGCCCAGTCTTACTATTTTATTGTTTCCCTCTCTCTCTCTTTCTCTCTCTCGTATCCTTATGAAGTTGTCCATCACCTTAAATCTCCACATGTCTGATATTCACTATACTTTACACTTCTTACACTGTTTCTCTGTGGTTAAAGTTTTCCGTGATCACTAGTTTATTTTTCACCTTGGTCCTTTGGGTTCTCCTTGCCAGTTCTCGTTGCCTGTGTTGAAGTCTTCGTGCTACTCTTACTGGGTATACTGCTCTTTGGTCGGGTCTACCTGTAGTCCATTCTAAATTTTATCACCTCAGTAGCCTGGTTGCAGGTCCGACATCCCTGGTTGCTGGCCTGATCAATCACGCTGATGATGCTAATAGCACACTGCCCGACGTAGGCACCATAGCTCCGTTATTCAGAATATGACTTAAGCAACTTATCAAGGTCCCTCTTGATCACATCTAGGGGTATGTTGGTGACTCGCCACATTACTCAAGATCAGTGGACTGAACATATTGCTCCAGGCTGAAGGACTGATTACCTCAGATTCCTCATCTTCCACCGTTCTTCTCCGAATTGGACTAAAGAAGTCAAAATCTGTCGAAACGTTACCACAGTATTCACAAATGTTACACAAATATCTCATTCTTCAAACTTGTCTGTTTTCTAAAACATTTATATCACATCTCCGTATATATAGTAAGAATTAAAAGTCTCATGACCTTCAGAATTAATGCATTATATCGTTGCAACTTACTTTTGATTGGAGGTGCATCACACCATCTGCCAAGCCTGGTATTTATCCAGGTATACGACGTTTCGCTCACGTGTGAAGTTTCTCTGGCGAATTTAATTGGACACTCTTCAGAAAGTTCACGACTTACGAACAAAAAAGTCATGTACCTGGGTAAATAAATATTCTTATGTTTTCTTGAGTCTGTGTCTATCCATACAGAGTAACTCAATTTTTACTTATATTATTTACTGTGGCTGACTGAAGGACTTGGTTTGTATAAACTTGGAGATTTACTGTAGTTTGAATAGATGCCAATCTCATAATAACTTTTGTTGTTTGCAAAGGACGAAAAAGTGGTATGATTTTTATCTCTGTGCGGGATAAGTAAGTTTATTCAGGTATACACAAATACAATTACATAGATTATCATACATAGTAGCATATGTGTAGAGAACTTGGGATAACCCAAAAAAAATCAGACAAAGTGACTTATTTCTATTGGATTCTTTTAATACCTTATTATTATACTCTGAAGGAGATAATATCTTATTATTATACTATCAAGGATGTATACTAGGAATAAGGTCCTCTTCAAGGGGGGCTCCTTGGCGTGGTGAAGAGGCTCTTGGTCTGAGGAATTAGCCCTGTCGGTCTTCTTCCTCAGACCGAACCTAATTACCCCCCATTCTCCCCTCCCCTATCCCATCCTCCCCATCCTCCCCTTTTTCCATTCCTCCTCCTCCTCCTCACCCCTCCCTTTTGCCCTTCCTCTTTTTAGCCTTCGTGATTTCTCCCACAGGCGCGCTAGTTCCTAGGTAGGGGAAAGGACACCGGGGTCCATCCCATTCCGTTGAGGTTTCTTGGCGGTGGCGTAGTTTGCCGTGGAATCTGGATTGCCTAGGGGTGTCCCGATCCCTCTCCGGTATCCGGAGTGGCTTTGGGTGTCTTTTTGGGGGACGGGTGTATCTCTGGGAAACCACCTTTCGGATTCCGGGGGTGGTGGCTGAAGGAGGTATGCTTTGTGGCGGATATCCGGGCCCCCCTCTCTTTTGTCCACCGAGGTAGCTCGGCAGATGTGAGGTTGCTATCCCAGATTGCTGGTTTACTGGGATGAAGGGTAGGGTATGGCACGGGTTTTCCCTGCTGCACTGCGCTACTAGCGGTGTCGATCCTCTTGGGCGCGGAGGGGGTTTCCGGCCCTTTCATTCCCCCTGGGGAAATATTCCTCCCCGCTCCCCCCCTTTTTTTATTCTTTTTTTTATTTTTATTTTCTTTTCTTTTTCTTTTTTTTTTTTTAAAAACAAAAAGCAAAGGAGTTTAACCCAACCATGGCAGCCCCAGTCCATGAAACCACTACCCGGGCCCCCTTGATACC
>NW_026465055.1:0-12500 GCF_026875155.1 Cherax quadricarinatus
GGTAGGTCCAAGAGTTGTCATTGAACCCTTGCAAACATACTTGAGTACAACTAGGTTAATACATATACAAACAACTGTCAGCCGCCGTCACCACCACCACCACCACCGCCGCCGCCGCAGCTCCAACACAAATACTGTAAAACGTGAAAACGTTTCCTCTATGACGTTTATAACATCACAGATACTGCGGTAAGAGGACAGTGATGCATCATAAAATATATCAACTTTATCTACCAGTTATCCAGATGGTTATCTTACCTAATCATGAACGTCCAAGTTCCAATGTTGTCATAACACAAGAAATAGTTAAACACATGCACACACCCTTGCATAACTCTTATCAACTCTCTACAAGATTATATTTTGGTCTACTGTCTGCTTTCGCTCTCTTGAAACACAGACTAACTATCGACTGTAGATTCTCTTGCCTACATTTTTATACCTGTATGAATTTCTATGCAGGTTGTTTTTAAGAACATAAAAGCAGAGGCGCACTGCAGTAGGTGTTAGACTCGTGATATACACAAACTGCTCGCAGGTTGTCAAAAAAATAAATACTTTGGGCTACTAAAAATAGCCTATAACAATTACACTTTTTATTTACTAGCAAAATTGTATACATCTAAATTATATGATAGTTCCATCGTTGGAACAAAAGCCGTTTTCCGGTCACATTCTATCACACAAGGTGGATTTCATAGTTCTGAAATATTTCAACCAGAGTTGGGACACTTAATTACAATGATAATATCGCCAAGTATTCCTTCCATAAAAGATTCAGCAGCTACGGTAGCTGCAATTACTTTGGAATTACCATCTTTCATGATAGCCTATCTTATACACCGAAAAATAGAATTGTTACCATCACAGAGAGAGGGACAAAAATTAGTATACAAGTGGCGTCACAGGTTGAGCGCATGACAGTGGCGGTCAAACATGTGTCATAAGTTGTGTTCACCTCTCCTGGTACAACAAATATTTATTTAAATATATCGTATTAGCATATAAGTAATAAAGTAATATTACTACAAGATTTGGAAACACATGATAGTTAATTTGACTGAACTGCTTTCAATTCTTTAACGTTGCGGAACTATTATAAGGGTGACGATGAGCGCACTCCTGGACAAATACATTACGATACACAGATTATTTCATGTTTCAATTTCAAATTTAATCAATGCGCACGTTCATAATAGTCTTTCATAAATGGCTATACCACTACAAACATTGGGTCACTACTAAGATTTAAAATTTACATACAAAGTTATTAATCTTCATTATCTTGCTTAGGGTATGCAAAGTTGATGGAGTTCGAGTCTCCAGGTCTCTCAAACATTATAAATTATTTTGTCATTAACAAAGAAGTGATCTATTATTTCCAGTATGGCCTCTTGGGGCGTCTCTCTAAATGGTGAGATGTTCGGGCAAGTTCTGGTGTATGGCTCTTGCCCCCCCCCCCCCACACACACACACCTTCCATGGGAGTGTCATTAAAACTGAACTGACAAAGATGCTTAAAGTCATGCTTAGTCAGACAATGATGTCTTATTGTCTGCCGATTTTGTTGGCTCAGGAGACAGTACTTTCTTCGCAGACATGTTTAGCCTCATTTCTTATGATGGGCAATGGATTAGCTAGTTCCTATTAGTACTATTCTAATTCACATTAGTCTGCTAGTTCTTTTCTAATGATGCTTTTTAAAGCTCTCAGAAACAAAAATTATATTCGAAATTTTCTTTGCTTACTGCTAAATTTAACCAAGGAATCGACCTTACCATGCTCCCGGTGGAACATGTGAGACGGAATGTACAAAAATTTAACTTCAATCCCGCTGTCAATAATGTGCATATCTTTATTTGACCTCACTCAAAAAAAAATGTTGCCATAAAATCTCAGGCTATTTGTAGCGAGTAATGAGAATCACTGGTTGGCTTTTTAATCGGGATTAAAACCTATCAACTACACGAGGGCCAATAAGGCTACGTGTAAGCTCTTCACAACAATATTCTGTATATACACAGATTTACACTTGTCGCTGTACATATCCGTGATGAAGATAGTGTCCCAGAAATTTGATCTGGCTGTCGTTTCAATATTATAGGTTTAGTTACGGCAGATACACAAGTGGAATTAGTGGTTTAAGTTGGAGCTGCCTGGCATGTGCCAGTAGAGTAAAACAGTGCTGCTGTGTTTTCATGTACATGGCACCTGGACAAAGGTTATGAAGCAGTCAAGTGCTCAGATGAAGGACACTTGTATCTCCACACAAGTGCTTCACACCGGTGGTAAATACAAGCTTACGGAAGAGGTTATAATGGAATATAACATGTAATATAGTATGATGAACATCTAAAAAATGTAGAGGTGGAGAGGAGAAAGAAAAGTGCAAGGTGCGACAAACGTCGCCATACAGTGAACAAGTATTTTCATATTTGGTTGTACTGATTTGACATCAATTATGAATGCAGTAATGAATTGGCTAACTACAGTTTGGTGGAACCCAATTTATTCAACAGTAAACATGGAAAGCACTTGGTTAAGCAGAGCATTTGGGATATGGATTCAGAATGAGCAGAGTTTCAGAGATGCTACATCCTATTACACAGTGTTAATATAAACATCCCGGGATTACAGTGCAGTGCACAATATTAACACGGAAGAACTTAGGTAAGCAAGACAGATACCTACCTCAAGATCTTTAATTTCATTACTATGAGAAAGTCCCCCGGAGTTAAGTAGCAGATTTATGAAACTGGTTAATAAACAAATGACAATTATTATTATATTATTATAATCAAAAAGAAGCGCTAAGCCACAAGGACTATACAGCGCTGCAGGGCAGGAAGGAAGCGAGGGCATCAGGTGGCAAAAGGGAGATGGATGAGTAATAGGTTACGGATAACAGCGGGGTAGTGGATGGTGAAAAGGTAAAGGGCAGCAAGTGACTGAACTAGAAAGGGCTGAGGGGAGTGCGAAAAGTATCATCAGAGTTTGTGGAGTAAATCAGTCGTTGTCAAGAAGTCAATGAGAGAGTCAGAATTAAAGGAGGGTCCATCAGCAAGAAGGGAAGGTAAAGAGAGAGTAGTAGAACGAAGACGACGTTGGAGGTAAATTCTGCGTGCTCGTTGATAGAGAGGGCAGTCTAACAGAATGTGGCTAATCGATACTGGAACTTGACACTGCTCACAGAGAGGAACAGGGTGCCTCTCCATGAGATACCCATGAGTAAGACGAGTGTGGCCAATGCGAAGGCAGGAGAGAGTGGTCTCCCAACCTCGGCACTGGTGACAAGAAGACGGCCAGTAACCTATGCTCGGTTTAATAGAATGAAGTTTGTTACCGAGCAGAGTTGACCAACGTTGTTGCCAACGGGTGCGAAGATGGGTAGCTATTGCAGCAAAATAGTCCAGAAATGGAACACCTCGATAGGAAATTGGTAGGTCAAGTACTGCTGACCGCGCAGCAGTGTCTGCCTGTTCATTGCCCTGTACGTCGACATGACCAGGGACCCAACAAAAAACAATATCTTTATGTTTTGTAGAGATACGGCGTAGCCAAAGTTGGATACGGAGAACTAGGGGATGAGATGTATCAAATTTTCGTATAGCCTGTAGAGCACTACGGAAGTCTGAGACTACTAAAAATGATGACACAGGCATAGATGCGATACGAATAAGTGCTGCAAGAATGGCATACAGTTCAGCAGTAAAAATGCTAGCTGAAGATAGTAAATGCCCCCGCACGACGCTGTCCGGAAACACTGCTGCGAATCCGACGCCGTCTGAAGACTTAGAGCCATCTGTGTACACAGCGGTGGCATGAGAATGGGAGTGGAAGTGATCAAGAAAAAGAGAGCGGGAAGCCACCGTAGGCAGTTGAGCTTTCGAGCAAGGGAGTGAGAAAGAACAGACCCGAACAGCTGGAACTTCCCAGGGGGATAGGGAAAAGTGAGATGCTACATGAACATATAAAGGTAGTAACTGAAGGGAAGACAAGAGTGAATGTAGGCGAAGAGAAAAGGGACGGAGCAAACAGGGGCGGCGAACGAATAAAGAATGTCTACTAATATCGGTGACCATTCTATAAATGGAAGGATTGTGTAAATCGTGAGAGCATACATAGTAGCGAAGGCAATGGGCATCACGGCGATCAGACAAGGATGGAACATTCGCTTCTGTATAGAGGCTCTCAACAGGGGAAGAGCGAAAATCACCAAGGCACAAACGTAATCCTTGGTGATGGATAGAGTTAAGGCTAGAGAGAGTAGCAGGAGAGGCCGCGGAATAAATCTGGTCACCATAATCGAGTTTCGATAAAACTAGGGCTGAATGTAGGCGAAGCAGAGTTCGACGATCAGCTCCCCAGGAAAGATGAGCAAGGGTTTTAAGACGGTTTAGCCAGCTGTGACAAGTTGCCTTCAGACAGGTAATGTGAGGTTTCCAGGATAACCGACGGTTATCACGTTCAGGGATACAGGAGCCATAGATATACAAAGGATGATCGGAGATAACAGAGCGTCTAGTGAAAGTAATTTGGCGAGTTTTGGTACTTGAAAATTTAAACCCATGCGTGGTGGCCCAAGTGGAAACACGGTCGACTGCATGCTGGAGAGAAACTGCAATAAGATGACAGTCAGCGCCTGCACAAGCAATAGCGAAGTCATCAACATAGAGTGATGACCAAATATTGGGTGGAAGAACTGAGGCCAAATCATTTATAGCAAGGAGAAAAAGTGTTGTGCTTAGAACACATCCCTGAGGGACACCTTCAGCTTGGACGAAGTCCGGTGAAAGAACATTATTGACTCGAACACGGAAATGTCTATCAGTTAAAAAGTTCTTAAGGAAGGATGGTAGATTGCCTCAGAGGCCTAAGGAATGGGCCTGTGCCAAAATATTATACCTCCAAGTTGTGTCATATGCCTTCTCAAGGTCAAAAAATATGGCAATAACTGAGTGATTATTCGCAAAGGCATTACGAACATATGTATCCAAGCGAAGTAAGGGGTCTATGGTAGAACAACCCTTACGAAAGCCATATTGACTAGCGGAGAGACTGTGTGTCTCTAAATACCACATTAAACGTCGATTTACGAGACGTTCCATCACTTTGCAAACTGCACTAGTAAGAGCGATGGGGCGATAGTGGGAGGCATCATGTCCTGTAGTACCCGGTTTGCGGAAAGGAGAACAATGGCAGATTTCCACAGCTGGGGAAGAACTTGTGCCCAAATAAGATTGAAGAGGTGTAAGAGGACTACAAGGGCTGACCGATGTAAATATTGTAACATACGAATATGAATGTCGTCAGGCCCAGCTGCCGATGATCGGCAAGCTGAGAGCGTTGCCTCCAGATCTTGAAGCGTAAAAGGCACATTATACTGTTCTTCTCTGAGAGAAGAAAAGTCCAAGGGTACTAACTCTCTGGCAGACTTTGAGGAAAGAAACGAGGGGCATAGATGGAGCCCTCGGGAAATACGGACCAGATGTGTGCCAAGTTCAATGGCAACGTCGAGAGGGTTTGCTACATCAACACCAGCGACCCGTAGAACAGGAGCCGGGTCAGGAGAGTATTTACCACTCAATTTCCTCACTTTTTTCCAGACTGCACTCATAGAAGAAGCAGAGGTGATGGTGGAAACATAGTCTCGCCAACAAGTGTGTAGAACAGACCAGGTGAAGTCTAGTGCAGTGGAGGAAGAGCAGACTGATAGATCGATGCAAGAGAGAGTATGAGTACGAGGATCAAAATGGGAGGGAGTACCCGTATTTAAAACATGGAGGGGGTGAGAGGCGAGAAAAGCCTCCAACTGGATGCCACTTGAGTCACAATGAGACCCCCCCCCAGAGGAAATGGTGGGCATTAAAATCACCAAGTAACAGAAGTGGTGGTGGTAAGGATGAAACAAGAAAGGCAAAGTCTGGGATAGAAAATGTTCGAGAAGGAGAGAGATATAAAGAACATATTGTAAACCACTTATTCAAGTGGATACGGGCTGCAGTGTAATGCAGTGAGGTATGGACAAATAATTGACAGTACGGAATATCATTGCGCAGAAGAAGGGCACTTTCATTAAAGGTCCCATCTGAGAAAGGATCCGAAGAATACAATAAATTATAGCCTGAGATAGGTTGGAAAACAGCTGAGTGTAATTTTGGTTCTTGTAAGCAAGCACCAACAGGGGAAAACCTGGAAAGCAACATCTGAAGCTCACCCCGATTACCCCTGAGGCCGCGGATATTCCACTGCAAATAGGCCATGATTGGCGATGAAGAAAATACCAGGAATCTGTAGGTAAAGGCACCTACGGACTAGAGGGGTTAGAAAAGTCAACGTGTGGTGGCATTGGAAGACGTTCAAGTAGCGAAGGAACGGAGCATTGTGAAGAATGGGGTTGTGAAGATGGAGGAGAGGGAAGAGAAGGAACAGGAAGTGAATCAGTGTCCATTGAAGGTTTAGTCTCTGAAATATATTCTGAAATGGCTTCAAGTGTTTCTGAATTCAAAGATGTATGGGAGACCATATTGGAGATAGAAGGAGGGTGAGTAAAGATTGGGACAGTAATGGACTGTACCAAAGTAGAGGGGGAGGGAAGAGTGTAAGGGACTGGAGATGAAGTGTGGAGGGGGGACAGAAGAGGCAGAAACCTGGGAGGTGGCAGAAGAGGGAGAAACTTGGGAGGGGACGGGGGTGGAAGGCATAGTACGAGGAGGAGGGTGAATCTCCACACTTGTAATAGAGCCAGAGAGAGGGGAAGAACTAGGTACAGAGACTGGAAAGGTAAAGTGTGGAGGTGGAAGAAGGGAAGGAAGGGGCAAAGAAGATTTGAGTAATGTGGATTTTTTGGACTTCTGAGTAGAGGGGCGATTGGTATTAGGTGTCGTACGAGGTCTTGTCGATACTGGGGCTTGTGAGGAAGGACACGAAGATGTGAAAACAGTGAGTTGTAGTCGGGACGTCAGAGTCAAGGACAGCAAAAGGATTAGATGCCGTAGTGGCTATGGGAGGGGTAACAACAGAGGAGGCTGCAGAAGATGGGACCCCAGAAGTGGGGGAATGTTTGGAAACACGAGAATAAGAAACACGGGGTAGTCTCCCTTGGAGGCGGAGATGAGTAACTGCCATAGCATAAGGGAGACCTCCTGCCTCTTTGAGGCAATGGATTTCACGTTCATTTAAGTAGACCTGGCAACGGCGGGAGTATGAAGGGTGAGCTTCATTACAATTAAGGCAAGATGGAGGTTGACTGCAAGATGTATTAGAATGGTCGTCGGTACCACAGACTGGGCATTCGGCCATAGATCTGCAAAATTTCGCTGGGTGACCAAAACGCCAGCAATTTCTACATTGTTGCGGTGTAGGTATCACCTTTCGAACTTGTAACCGATGTCCCGCGACATATACAGAGGACGGGAGTTCTCCACTGTCAAAAGTTAAACGAGCCACATTGCAAGGGTAACGTCTCCGCCCCCGGGCAGGAAGGACATAAGTGTCTACTTTGAGGATTGGGAGATCCTGGAGTTCCAGCTGTTCAAAAATGTCATTGCCACATGACTGAAATTCTGTTGGACTATGGTATGGGGCAGAATGACAGTACCACTACAAGAATTGAGAGAAAGATGTTTTTCAATAGTGATAGGAGTAGTATCGATATTCGAAAGGAGAGAAAGATCATGAGCTTGGGTAGCATTCTGGACAGTGACGATGTGCATACCGCTCTTGAGAGCATGAAATGAAATATCTCTACCAACATGATGCAGGAGCGCTTTGCCAATACTATGGTCAGAAAGGTAGGCAGAAGAAGTCAGTCTTAAAGTAAAGAATTTAGTCCATTGTGTGGTCCGAAACTGAGCGTGGAGAGGGAGTGTGCTTGACGTGTCGGTCTTTTCCGAGTAGAATGGGAAGGTAATGAAGGAGCATCATCAGGAGATTGACGTTGGCGTTTAGGAGTAGGACCGGAGTTGGTCCGGCGTGAAATGGGCAGGCAATTCGAAAATTGCCGTACCATAGAGGGAGAAGCCGGAAGCATAGTCAAAGGAGAGCGGAGTTCAGACAAATCGAAGGAGTCAGTCGAAGCCCCGGTACCTGAAGCGGGTGAGGAAACAGCACCAGCAAGAGGTACAGGGGCATCAGGAGTGTCCGAAGAGTGGTCTAAACACAGGGCAGGGTCAGAATGGGGTGCGGTATCAAGAAGGGGCCCAGGGGTAGTGGGTTCGTGGACTAGGGCTGCCATGGTTAGATTACTCCTTTGCTTTTTGTTTTTAAGAAAAAAAAGAAAGAAGAAAAGAAAAGAAAAATAAAAAAAAGAATAAAAAAAGGGGGGAGCGGGGAGGAATAGTTCCCAGGAGGAATGAAAGGGCCGGAAATCTCCCTCCGTGCCCAAGAGGACCTCAGCACCGCTAGTAGCACAGATGCAGCATGGAACCCGTGCCATACCCTACCCTTCATGCCAGTAAACCAGCAATCCGGGATAGCAACCTCACATCTGCCGAGCTACCTCGGTGGACAAAAGAGAGGGCGGCTGGATATCCGCCACAAAGCATACCTCCTTCGGCCACCACCCCCGGAATCCGAAAGGTGGCTTCCAGAGATACACCCGTCGCCCGAAAGACACCCAAAGCTACTCCGGGATACCGGAGAGGGATCGAGACATCCCCAGGCAATCCAGATTCCACTGCAAACTACGCCACCGCCAAGAACCTCAACGGAATGGGATGGACTCCGGTGTCCTTTCCCCTACCTAGGAACTAGCATGCCTGTGGGAGAAATCCCAAAGGCCAAAAAGAGGAAGGGCAAAAGGGAGGGGTGAGGAGGAGGAGGAGGAATGGAAAAAGGGGAGGATGGGATAAGGGAGGGGATAATGGGGGGTAATTAGGTTCGGTCTGAGGAAGAAGACCGACAGGGCTAATTCCTCAGACCAAGAGCCTCTTCACCACGCCAAGGAGCCCCCCTTGAAGAGGAAACAAATGACAAGAGATCCTTTCTACTCTGTGTTTTATTTGCCGTTCATGTGGAACTGACCAGTTCACTGATGAGTGTTATTAGACTTAAACCAATGCTGGGAATGTGTCCGCCAAATTATGGTTACCAGAGTAGTGGAAGCTGGCGTGTGAGGTGATGCTTACACTGCTGATAAACACTCACTATCATTCTACCTCCCTCACTCACTCCATCTTACTTGAGTCATCAACACTCCTCCCTTCCCCTTCTCTCCCCCAATTACCCCCATGCCCATCTCAAGTCTTTTTTCTCTTGATTCGTAGGCTCCCTCTCCTCTTGACTTTTATACGCGGTACCGCCGCTTAGCTTACTGGTGATAACAAAAGACTCAATCACAAGGTCCCGGGTTCTTCCCCTGGCGGAGAGGCATACAAGAAATTTCACTGCCCCCCCTCTTTTTCCTGTCCTCTAGTGTTAAAAAGGGAACTGTGGGGAATGCGACTGTATGGGTCGCACCCGGGGTGAACATATTTTAGAAAAACTTACCGGAAAATGTTTATGTTGAAAAGAAAACTAGTACACCAATTGAAGTTTTGGGTAAAAAAAAAAAATAAAAACTAGAGAAAGAATTTAATTTTTTTGCTTGTACCCGGGGCTCAAAAGTTCTTGTTCCATCCATTTTTGATACAGTTTAAAGAGTAATATGATCACCCCTGGGAAAAGCCAAAATCAGTAAAGCTGATCGAAAAGTCTCACGAGGCGGAACCAGGAGGCAGACTCGATCTTCAAACAGACAAGTCACACCACACACACTCACTGCTTTCAACAAAGTGGTTGTGTGGGCCCTTTCGGGGGAGTGCGGTTGGCCCCCTTTTGATATACTTTTAGAAGGTTTTGATTTTTCATTCTCCCGCACCCCGGCCCAGGTCAAGCTTATCGGTGCTTGGGCCCGGGAAAAAAAAACTGTTTCTGCTGGTACCCCTACCCCAATCCATCACAGCCTCGTTTTTTCCCAATAAACTCAGGGCTTACTTTTTCATGGAGGTTTCTCACATTTTCAGGGGAGAGTTTTTAAAATCAGAAACATGTTTTTATACAAGTTTGTTATTGTGCCCCCCAGCGTGAAGGACCCACCATGCTGAAGGGCCCCCCATGCGTGAAGGGCCCCCCATCGTGAAGGGCCCACCAGCGTGAAGGGCCCACCATGCGTGAAGGGCCCCCCATGCGTGAAGGACCCACCATGCGGGGGGACCCCCCATGCGTGAAGGACCCCCCATGCTGAAGGACCCACCTGCTGAAGGGGCCCCCCCATGCGTTTAAGGACCCACCATGCGTGAAGGACCCCCCATGCGTAAGGGCCCCCCCATGCTGAAGGGGCCCCCATGCATGAAGGGCCACCCTTAGGGAAAGGGTCCCATGATGAAGGGCTCGCCATGCATGAAGGACTGCCATGCATGAAGACTCGCCCCGCAGAAGACTCGCCATGCATGAAGGACTCGCCATGCATGAAGGGTCGCCATGCTGAAGGACCGCCATGCGAAGGAATCGCCATGTGAAGGACTCGCCTGCAAAAAGACTCGCCAGTAAGGACTCGCCATGCATGAAGGACTGCCATCATGAAGGGCTCCCATGCATGAAGGACCGCCATGCAGAAGGACTCGCCAGCATGAAGGACTCGCCAGCATGAAGGACTCGCCACTCAGCCAACCAATACACTGAACTTTTTTTCACCAACAATGATTATTACTCATTTTTTTTATTAAAGTCAGCTGCGGATATTAAACCCATCAGTCTCGAGACGCAATATATCCACTGAACACATTTTTTCCCCAATATAAATAATCTTTACTAAAAAATTTTTCATTTTGTAAAATTTATAATCCTACAAAAAGGATTTTTTTTTTTTTTTTTTATAATTTTACAAAAAAAGCACTTTGGTGGAGGTCATTTTCTTTAACAAAAAAAACATCTAAGACTTCCTAATAATGAAAAAAATTCAAACTTGCCGACAATCACATGTACTCAAATCCACTTAAAAAGTTGAGACCATCAAGTAAAAAAATAACCAGGAAAAAATAAAAAAAATATGAATCATATGAAGCCTCCCCCTCCCCCCCCCCCTCCCCAGCTGAAACCAGGATGCTCTTCCAGATTTTTTCTTACAGATACAAACGTGTTCACACTCCACCGGTTTTTACGCACGCATCATATGAATATGAATATATATATATATAATATAAAATATATATATATATATATATATATATATATATATAATATATATATATATACATTATATATATATAATATATATATGTGTGTGTGTGTGTGTGTTGGTGTGTGTGTGTGTGTGTGTGTGTGTGTGGTGTGTGTGTGTGTGTGTGTGTGTGTGTGGTGTGTGTGGTGTGTCGTTCCGAATATGTAAAACTGGTCAATTAGCAAGAACATTTAAAATTAAGTCCTTTCTAAAATTTTCTCTTATACTTTTAAAGACATTTTTTTCATTAATGTTAATGTAAAAATTTTTAATTTTGCTCCAAAAGATTCTTAGAAAACTTACCTAACCTTATTATAACAAGAACAATTTATTTTAGCCTAACCCAACTATATATATTTTAGATTTGTTTACAATAACTTAATACTAAACAAACAGTAAAATATATTTTTTTCGTTAGGTTCAGAATGATTTTGGCGAAATTATTGCATACACAAATTTTCGCTTGTCCTATATGGCTTGCCATATAGGACAAGCGTTGCTATTTAAGCCAAGATCACAAGTTCTGCCTATTCGGCACGACATATACACACACCCTATATATATATATATATATATATATATATATAATTCCTGGGCATTAAGTATAAAACATCGTCCGCATATCTGTATTATTTAACATTATCAGGAAGAATTCTGTTAAGCAGACTTTTTAAGAAAATTCCATGTACAAATGGCTAAGGACTAGCGAGAGTATTTCCCATTGACATACCAAACATCTGAGTGTAAAACTCGTCATTAAACATAAACTCAGCATCAACTTACCCTTGCCTGTTGGCACAGGCAAGGGTAAGTTGTAATTACACAGGTGTTCAGATAGCATATCTTTACTTTTGTAGAGTTTCAAGTCTTACTACTCTTCGAGCCCGGCCATGAGCCTGGCTCATCTGGTGCTAGCCTGGTCAACCAGACTGTTGCTGCTAGAGGCCTACTGCCCCACATATCCATCACAGCGTGGTTGATCTGGCAAACCTAAGTCATCAACTGGAATTTCTGTGAATAATGAAGCGACGTCAAGACTAATCATATTTTAAGTCGCGGTGCTTAATTTATCAACTAAATCATTATTATTCTCAACATAAAAGTTAGAAACTCTGTCAACACTTGGATAATTTATATGCAACTGAGCCAATGCAGCTAATGATGGATCTGACTGGATTACCTGGTTTTTGATTAATACACACATGTATGGTAAAGATGGGTTGATTATGAATGTGTGTATGTACGTGTGTGTGTGTGTTAGTTACCATTTTGTCCTAGGCACATGTCGATTAGACAGTGT
>NW_026465056.1:0-14225 GCF_026875155.1 Cherax quadricarinatus
CTTTTTAAGTTCTCTTATAAGGACCTATATAATGCTTTTTTTTTAAATGCGATTGAAAAAACTTATCCAAAAAATAAATATTGCGTGGAAAGGCCTCCAAAATATTCGTTATACATTCACAAAAGAGCCACACTACACATTATTAATATAATCGAAAAGAAGCACTAAACCCACTAGGGTCATGTTTTCAACACGAGTTCTGTTTCCTACAATTTTACTGGGGAAAAAACAGTGCTGTATGACCCTTGTGGGATGAGCACTTAATTCTGATTATAATATATTGGGAAAACTACTAGAGGATTAGACAGAAATCATTAAACACATTTAGGGGGTCATGCAGCACCTGAGGAACAAGAAATGATCAGACCGGAGTCACTCGGCAAACTCACCTGGAGGTTGCTGCTAGAATAACCTAGCATTGTAACAGTTGTGTCAGGGGTGGACTGGACGGAGCCTAGGGTGAGGGTGTTGTCTTTGGGCCAGATCAGCACAATGCTATAAACCAGGTCACCCTTAAGAGTGTACCTGCATCAAACAGCACAGAAAAACAACGTATAAATATCAAGTACATGTAATGTCATTTGCTGTTGAAAGAGTAAACATTAATCCTGAATGACCCACTCATTTTAATAATAAAAATAATGATAATAATAATAATAATAATAATAGTTTCCCCAGTGAAATCTTGGTAACATCTGTTAAGTTATGCCAGTTTTAAACATGAAAGAGAATATAAATTTGCAAATAGTTCACATATACGTACAGTGGTACCTCAGGATATGAACAGCTCAAAACTCGAATAGTTATGTAAGTGTATTTATGCAAGTGCTTTTGCAAGTGTATTTTTGGGGGTCTGAAACAGATTAATCTAATTTACATTATTCCTTATGGGAACAAATTCATTCAGTATCGGCACTCAAACAGCCTTCTGGAACAAATTAAGTTTGTATCCCAAGGTACCACTGTACTTTTTTACAATAAGCTTGATTCCATTTATATATGTGAAACATTAAATGTGTATGGGTCATTCATTGGGAGGCGTGGTGGAAGCTCGATCATCCATCTACTTAGCAAGAGAGAGACGCTTACCATCCAAAATATACAGTGGACCCTCGTTTTTCATAAGGCTCGAAAGTCGTAATTTTCGAAAATCGTAACTTTTTTCGTCAAAACATTGACTCGTGAATCGTCGTTTGACTCACAAATAGTTGTTTGTCTCGGACGCATATTCACAGCCCCAAGCCACCTCACACTCCATTCCCAGCCAGTGTGCCATTGTTTACCAGTGAGTGACCATCCCCTCATGTGTTCATATAAAATACGTATTTCATAATATTCCATTCATTTTAGTGCTTGCAACTGCTAAATGAGCTACCATGGCTCCAAAGAAAACTCCTAGTGCCATGCCTTTGGTAAAGAAGGTGAGAAATACGATTGAATTCAAGAAAAATATCACTGAACAATAAGAAAGTAGCATACGTGTGGCAGAACTGGCCAGGATGTAGTATAAGAAACCCCATACAACCATAGCTTCCTTCATGGCCAAGAAAAAGGAAATCAAGGAAGCTGTTGTTGCAAAGGGGGTAAATATGCTGACAAAAATAAGATTGCCAGTACTCGAAGATGTTGAGGAGTTATTGTTGGTGTGGATCAATGAGAAACAATTAGAAGGAGATAATCTTATGTAGTCGCTTATTTGTGAAATGGCTAGGCAGTTGCATGACGATCTTGTAAAGAAATTGCCTGCAACGAGTACTGATATTCGTGAATTTAAGGCCAGCAAAGGCTGGTTTCAGAAATTTAAGAACTGTGGTGGCATATACAGTGTGATAAGGCATGATGAGGCTGCCAGCTCTGATAAAAATGCAGCTACAAAATTCGTAAGCGAATTCAAGGAGTACATACAGAATGAACAATTAAAACCCCAACAAGTGTTCATTTGTGACGAAACAAGCCTCTTTTGGAAGAAAACGCCAAAGAGGACTATTACAACCCAGGAATCCAAAGGCCTGTTATCCTGGGTGTAAAGGGAGCAAAATAAACACAGCATAAAAACTTCTGACTTGTATTATCCTTCACCAATTTAGAACAGAAGTATGTACACTATATACACTATGTATAACAATAGGTATTAGTGCACTCCACGGTAAGCAAGGCAGAATAGGAGCCACTAGAGAGCAGACCGTGCTTCAAAACCAGCTCTAGAATGGAATGACAAGGGCAGACAGGTGTGTGGTACCCACAACACCTCTGCAATTGCCAAAACCATCTTCTCATTGGCTGGAACCTGGGTACTGATTGAACAATGGGGCCCCATCATCAACCCTTAGTACCTGGTTCGCTGGTTGGGGGAGATAGCCTTTCAATAAGGGTGTGTACATGCGCCGAATAAAGGTTACGTACTCTTTGCATGCCACAAGGACTTACATTACTCATAAGGAAAAGGCAGCCAGGACACAATCCTATGAAAGACAGACTAACTCTCATGTTTTGTAGTAATGCTAGTGGGGATTTCATAGTGAAGCCGTTACAGTGTATCATTCTGAAAGTCCCAGTGTTCAAGGAAAAAAGAGTCATGAAGAATAAATTGTGTGTGTTTTGGATTGCTAATAACAAGGCATGGGTCACGAGGGAAATTTTCATTGATTGGTTCCACAAAGTGTTTTGCCCCAGTGTGAAGAATTACCTCCTGGAAAATAAATTGGATCTCAAGTTCCTCCTGCTAATGGACAATGCACCTGCTCATCCTCCAAACTTGGATGACCTAATCCTGGAGGAGTCTGGGTTCATCTCAGTGAAGTTCTTGCCCTCTAGTACCACTCCTCTACTCCAGCCCATGGACCAGCAGATCATTTCAAACTTCAAAAAACTCTCCACCAAAGCAATGTTTCAAAGGTGCTTTAATGTGACCACAGACACTCACTTGACCCTAAGAGAGCTTTGGAAAGATCACTTCAGTATCCTCCATTGCATAAGCCTTATAGGTAAGGCTTGGGAGGGAGTGACTACCAGGACTTTGAACTCTGCTTGGAGAAAATTGTAGCCAGATTGTGTCCACAAAAGAGATTTTAAAGGGTTTAGGGCTGACCCTGACAAGCCTATGGCAGTTGTGGAATTTATTGTGGCATTGGGGAATTCCATGGGGTTGGATGTGAGTTTGGAGGATGTGGAAGAGTTGGTGGAGGACCACAACAAAGAGCTAACCACTGACGAGCTGCAAGAGCTTCAGCTGGAACAGCAACAGGCTGCAGCTCAGAATATTGCCTTAGAGGAGGAGTAAGAGAGATGGAAGAAGGTGCCTTCTTCAGAAATTATGGAAATTTTTGTAATGTGGAGTAGGATGGAAAAAATTAAGGAGAAACATCACCCTGACAAAGATGTTGCAAGCCATGTCGGCAACATGTACAGTGACAAAGTCTTGGCCCATTTTAGTTAAGTTTTAAAGAGATGCCAGAACAAAGCTGTCTGGACAAGTATTTAGTGCCACAGGTGTGCAATGGCTCTCAAGCTGGTCCTAGGGACATTAAAAAACAAAGAAGGGAAGTAACCCCAGAAAAGGACTTGGTACCTGAAGTCTTGATGGAAGGGGATTCCCCTTCCTAACAGTGAATAATCCAATCTCTCCCCTCCTCCAGTCTTCCATGCACTAAGAAGAATCGCTAATAAAGGTAAGTGTTATGCTGGTAATGTTTCATTCTTCATGTTTCATTGTTTTGTGTATGTACATCTATATTTCATGTAAAAATAATTTTTGTTTTAATACTTCTGGGTGTCTGGAACAAATTGTATTTACATTATTTCTTATGGGGAAAATGGTTTCGCAAATCGTCAATTTCAATAATAGTCACACTTTCTGGAACGGATTAATTACAAAAAAGAGGGTCCACTGTAATTATGATTGAGTATCATGAATAAGCCTTATAAAATATATACCATGTCGACCAAACTCACGTGTTCTTGGTTTTACACTAAAATGTAATTTGGACAACCACTACAGGCTTCAAAATATATTATCTTAATACTGTGTCTCAATACAAGTTGAGGTTCCATAGACTTTGGGATGAAAATAATCTACTGAAAAAAAAATTGTCAAAAAATATTAAAAACTGAAATGAAACATCCAGTTATATCACACTCCAGGAGTCACACTAGTGTGACATAACATAACTTACCACACTCCAGGAGTCACGGTGTCGTTCTGGTGTACCCAAGGTGTGGAGTCGTACACAGCATCACCGTTGATGTCAAGCCAGGAACCCAGTTGTCTGAGTCTCTCTTCCATGATGGGTGGATGCGACCATCATGAGTCGGACCAACATTCACCAGAAGGTTACCTGAAAGATACAGAAATTTAATCATAGTGAAAAATGGTGACCTAAGACAAAATAGTTTAACATACAAGTTTATTGTCACTACATTACATGCACACACGCACAGACACACACATACACACACACAGTGGAAACCAGTAGGACTCCAGGAAATCAGAACAGGGGGGCACACCAGCAAGTGCTGGATGAGGTACATATAACCGAGGAGGTGAAGAAGCTGTTATGCAAACTTGACACCTCAAAGGCAGTGGGACCAGACAACATCTCTCCATGGGTCCTTAAAGAGGGAGCAGAGATATTGTGTGAGCCATTAACAAAGATCTTCAACACATCATTTGAAACTGGGCAACTCCCTGAGGTATGGAAAATGGCAAATGTAGTCCCAATTTTTAAAAAGGGAGACAGACATGAGGCACTAAACTACAGACCTGTATCACTAATGTGTATAGTATGCAAGGTCATGGAGAAGATCATCAGGAGGAGAGTGGTGGAGCACCTGGAAAGAAACAAGTGTATAATTGACAACCAGCACAGTTTCAGGGAAGGAAAATCCTGTGTCACAAACCTACTAGAGTTTTATGACAAGGTGACAGAAGTAAGACAGAGAGAGAGGGGTGGATCGACTGCATATTTTTGGACTGCAAGAAGGCCTTCGACACAGTTCCTCACAAGAGGTTACTGCAAAAGCTAGAGGATCAGGCACACATAACAGGAAAGGCACTTTGTAGATGAATGGTTCAGAGAACCGACATGTTGATAAATTAGACACATGTGCAACTCTTGGGTATCTTTATTGAGGAAACGTTTCGCCACACAGTGGCTTCATCAGTCCATACGTAGGAGAAACTTGAAGAACAGGAGGAGAATGAGGTAATCAGTCCCTCAACCTTGAGTCGATGTGTTCAGTCCATCAATCTTGAATAGAATACGGCATATGAGCGGAGCAGCAGCTTATAAACCGTATGGCAGGAGAGGTGCAGCAGTCATAGGTGGTGTCACATTTGTTCAATGTGGAAGTAGGTCGTGCCCAAGAATTAGGCAAGCGAAGAATTCCTAGGTATTATGATCCCAAGAAGTTGCAGTGTCTGACAGGTTTGTAGATGAATGGTTCAGAGAACCGACATGTTGATAAATTAGACACATGTCTAATTTAGCGGCTTGCTAAAAACTGAGTCATATTGGGACTTGAGTAGCTCACTCATTTCCTTGCTGTCATCTGTGTAGGACCCATCTTGTTTAAGTAGGGGCCCAATACTGGACATTGTTCTCGACTTTGATTTGGCATAGGAGAAGAAATACTTTGGGTTTCTTTCGATTTCATTTATGTCTTTTAGTTCTTCCCACGATTCCTGACTCCTATAAGATCCCTTTAACTTAAGTTCGATGCTTGCTATTTCTCTGACCAGTGTCTCCCTACGCATTTCAGATATATTGACCTCTTTTAGCCGCTCTGTTATTCTTTTCCGTCGCCTGTAAAGGGAGCGCCTGTCTCTTTCTATTTTACATCTACTCCTCCTTTTTCTTAGAGGAATAAGCCTTGTGCATACATCGAGTGCCACCAAGTTAATCTGTTCTAGGCATAAGTTGGGGTCTGTGTTGCTTAGTATATCTTCCCAGCTTATATCGGTTAGGACTTGGTTTACTTGGTCCCACTTCATGTTTTTGTTATTGAAGTTGAATTTGGTGAATGCACCCTCGTGACTAATCTCATTATGTCGGTCTGGGGCTCCGCACATACATGTCTGAACCTCAATTATGTTGTGATCTGAGTATATTGTTTTTGATATGGTGGCATTTCTTATCAGATCATCATTGTTAGTGAAGACGAGGTCTAGTGTATTCTCCAGTCTAGTAGGCTCTATTATTTGCTGGTTTAAATTGAATTTTGTGCAGAGATTTAAAAGCTCGTGTGAGTGTGAGTTTTCATCAGAGCTGCCTCCTGGTGTTATTACTGCAACAATATTATTTGCTATATTCCTCCATTTTAGGTGCCTTAAGTTGAAATCCCCCAGGAGCAAGATGTTGGGTGCAGGAGCTGGAAGATTTTCCAGACAGTGGTCAATTTTTAACAGCTGTTCCTGGAATTGCTGGGATGTTGCATCCGGAGGCTTGTAGACTACCACAATGACTAGGTTTTGGTTCTCGATCTTTACTGCTAAAATTTCCACTACATCATTTGAGGCATTAAGCAGTTCTGTGCAAACAAGTGACTCTGCAATGTACAGGCCAAACCCCCCTTTTGCCTGTTCACTCTGTCACATCTGTATAGGTTGTAACCTGGGATCCATATTTCGTTGTCCAAGTGATACTTTATGTGGGTCTCAGTGAAAGCCGTGAACATTGCCTTTGCCTCTGCAAGCAGTCCACGGATGAAAGGTATTTTGTTGTTTGTTGCTGGCTTTAGACCCTGTATATTTGCAAAGAAGAATGTCATCGGACTGGTGGTATTGTTGGTACTGGGGGGTTGATTTTTTTTCCGGCATTAGTATCTGTATCTGTTGGTTTGGAGTGGAGGCCATCGACTGTGGTTCCACTCCAGGAATGACTGGATTTTGTGTACGAGCATATCTCCTGAGGCACACATCAATCAGATAACTGCTGCAACATACGGGCGCCTGGCAAACCTACGGATAGCGTTCCGATATCTCAGTAAGGATTCGTTTAAGACTCTGTATACCATTTACGTCAGGCCCATACTGGAGTATGCAGCACCAGTTTGGAATCCACACCTAGTCAAGCACGTCAACAAATTAGAGAAAGTGCAAAGGTTTGCAACAAGGTTAGTCCCAGAGCTACGGGGATTGTCCTACGAAGAAAGGTTGAGGGAAATCGGCCTGACGACACTGGAGGACAGGAGGGTCAGGGGAGACATGATAACGACATATAAAATACTGCACGGAATAGACAAGGTGGACAAAGACGGGATGTTCCAGAGAAGGGACACAGACACAAGAGGTCACAATTGGAAGTTTTAAGACCCCAGATGAATCAAAGGATGTTAGGAAGTATTTCTTCAGTCATAGAGTAGTCAGGCCGTGGAATAGCCTAGAAAGTGATGTAGTGGAGGCGGGAACCATACATAGTTTTAAGGCGAGGTATGACAGAGCTCATGGGGCAGGGAGAGAGGGGACCTAGTAGCAATCAGCGAAGAGGCGGGGCCAGGAGCTGTGAATCGACCCCTGCAACCACAAACAGGCGAGTACAAATAGGTGAGTACACACACAGACACACAGTCTGGAACCCACACCTGATCAAGCACGTCAAGAAGTTAGAGAAAGTACAAAGGTTTGCAACAAGGCTAGTCCCAGAGCTCAGGGAAATGTTGTACGAGGAAAGGTTGAGGGAAATCGGACTGACGACACTGGAGGACAGAAGGGTCAGGGGAGACATGATAATGACATACAAGATACTGCGGGGAATAGACAAGGTGGACAGAAATAGGATGTTCCAGAGAGGGGATGCAGAAACAAGGGGTCACAACTGGAAGCTGAAGACTCAGATAAGTCACAGGGACATTAGGAAGTATTTCTTCAGTCATAGAGTCGTCAGGAAGTGGAATAGCCTAGCAAGTGAAGTAGTGGAGGCAGGAACCATACAGTTTTAAAAGAGGTATGAAAAAGCTCAGGAAGTGAGTACAATTAGGCGAGTACAGACACACCACACACACACACACACACACACACAACACACACACCCACACACACAACACACACACACCACCCCACACACACAGATAGGAGGGGGGCCCAGCGACAGTACGAAAACAGTGGCATCAAAAGTCAAGTCTGACCCGAAACTGCTGTATAGCCACATTAGGAGGAAGACAACATTCAAAGCCCAGGCAATCAGAATAAGGAAAGAAGGTGGGGAGCTCACAAGAAACGATCAAGAGGTATGCAAGGAGCTCAACACGAGATTTAAGAAAGTATTTACAGAGACAGGAAGGACTCTGGGAAGACAGAACAGAGGGGGACACCAACAAGGGTTATACCAACAAGTGTTGGATGAAATACACACAACTGAGGAGGAGGTGAAGAAGCTGCTAAGTAGCCTTGATACCTCAAAGGCAGTGGGACAAGACAACATCTCTCCATGGGTCCTTAGAGAGGGAGCAGAGATGCTGTGTGTGCCACTAACTACAATTTTCAACACATCCCATGAAACTGGGCAACCACCAGAGGTATGGAAAATGGCAAATGCAGTTCCCATTTTTAAGAAAGGAGACAGAAACGAGCCACTAAACTATAGACCAGTGTCGCTGATGTGTATAGTATGCAGAGTCATGGAAAAGATTATCAGGAGGAGAGTGGTGGAGCACCTGGAACGAAACAAGATTATAAACAATAACCAGTACGGATTCATGGAAGGCAAACCCTGTGTCACAAACCTTCTGGAGTTTTATGACAAAGTAACAGAAGTAAGATGCAAGAGAGAGGGGTTGGTTGATTGTATTTTCTTGGACTGAAAGAAGGCCTTTGACACAGTTCCTCACAGGAGATTAGTGCAGAAGCTAGAGGAGCAGGTGCATAACAGGAAGGGCACTGCAATGGATCAGAGAATATCTGACAGAGAGGCAACAACGAGTCATGATACTTGATGAGGTATCACAGTTGGCACCTGTGATGAGCGGGGTCCCACAGGGGTCAGTCCTAGAACCAGTGCTATTTTTGGTATATGTGAATGACATGATGGAAGGGATAGACTCGGAAGTGTCCCTGTTCACAGATGATGTGAAGTTAATGAGGAGAACTAAATCAGATGAGGATTAGGCAGGACTACAAAGAGACCTGGACAGGATGGACATGTGGTCCCGCAACAGGCTCCTTAAATTTAACCCTGCCAAATGCAGTCATGAAGATCGGGGAAGGGCAAAGAAGACCGCAGACAGAGTATAGGCTAGGTGGCCAAAGACTGCAAACCTCGCTCAAGGAGAAAGATCTTGGGGTGAATATAATACCAAGCATGTCTCCGGAAGCACACATTAACCAGATAACTGCTGCACCATATGTGCGGGCAAACCTGAGAATAGCATTCCAATACCTTAGTAAGGAATCATTCAAGACACTGTACACCGTGTACGTCAGGCCCATACTGGAGTATGCAGCACCAGTTTGGAACCCACACCTAGTCAAGCATGTCAAGAAACTAGAGAAAGTGCAAAGGTTTGCAACAAGGCTAACTCCAGAACTAAGGGGAATGTCCTATGAAGAAAGATTAAGGGAAATCGGCCCGACCACACTGGAGGGCAGGAGGGTTAGGGGAGACATGATAATGACATACAAAATATTGCATGGAATAGATAAGGTGGACAGAGACAGGATGTTCCAGAGAGGGGACACAGAAACAAGGGGTCACAATTGGAAGTTGAAGACTCAGACGAGTCACAGGGAAGTTCGGAAGTATTTTTTCAGTCATAGAGTTATCAGGAAGTGGAAGAGTCTAGCAAGTGATGTAGTGGGGCAGGAACCATACATAGCTTTAAGATGAGGTATGATAAAGCTCATGGAGCAGGGAGAGAGAGGACCCAGTAGCGATCAGTGAAGAGGCAGGGCCAGGAGCCGAGTCTCGACCCCCGCAACCACAATTAGGCAAGTACAATTTGGCGAGTACACTCTGGAGAGTGAAGTAGTGGAGGCATGATACATACATAACTTTAAGAAGAGGTACGATAAGGCTCTCGGAGCAGGGAAAAAGTGACCATAGTGACTACCAAAAAGGCGGGGCCAGGAGCTGTGAGTCGGCCCCTGCAACCACACACATACAGCCTCTCCTCACTTAACGACGTACTCGGACTTATGACGGGCTCTCTGACCAGTATTGATACTAATGTATATTACAGCTGATTTCCTCTATTCTGTTTATTCCAATATACAGTACACCAGTGTATAAACATTTAAAAATATACCAGAAATGTTATAAATGGTGCAAAGGTGACATTAAAACAATATCAAAGATGGCTGACACAAACCCACTACACCATTAGAGTATGCTCCTCACTTAGCGACGAATTCGTTTAACGATGTGATCAGAGGAACGGAACTCAATCGTTAAATAAGGAGACTGTATAGGCGTGTACACACACACACAGTAAGAGAGTGGACCTAGTAACAACCAGTGAAGGGGCAGGGCCAGGAGCTGTGAATCTACCCCTGCAACCACATATAGACACACCCTTCTCCTGCATTATTCTTACTGAGACCTGGCTTAAGCGGACACAATAATATCAACCCTCAAAACCGGTCACACAATCCACAACTGCAGACCATCCCTTTGGGGGGTGGTTGCAATCATTATCAAACCCAATTATCTTTATTAGCACCACTTGTTTTTAGTGATGAATTGGAAATCAGCTTTTTTACTGTAAAAAACCCTTTAAGACACCATAACAAGGGTCCCATTTCCCGGGAAAAACCCACAAACACCCCAAATTTCAGTGAAAAATTAAAGGGAACAATACAAACAGACAAATGAATAAGCACCCCTTCCTTAGCTGGAGATTAAACATAACCTTTGGGCCCTACTGATGAACAGCCTTAATGATTTCATCAACAATAAAACAACACATTCATACCAAAATAACTAAACCAACCCGGCTCACGAAACAAGTGCAACCAAAAATAGACCAATTGGCCCAAATACATACGCCCCCCTTAAATCAGGGAAACACAGATAAAAAAATAAAAACCACTACCCCTACCTCCTCTTTGACAAACATTAGTAAACCACCATTTGAATACAAAAAATTTTCATTTAACCAATGACCTCAATAAGGAATTCACAGCTGACCTAGGGGGGTGTTGCGGGCCTACGAATTTCCCCAAAGGCCAATGGTATTGATGACTGGACAGACTTTTTTCAAACAAATTACTTTAAAATACAACAAACATTGTCCTATAAAAACGAACAGATCACAAAAAAACGGCTTGGTTCCCCGGCTAACCAGCACCCTTCTGAAAACCATTTATAAGAAACCCAATTTAAAAACAATAAACAGGGCCCAAACACAAAGATATTCCTAAACACATTCATCAGTCCTGACCAAAATAATAAAGAAAGCCAAACAAATATACTACTCTATAGATTCCTGACACAAAAGGAGATATAAAAAAAACCTGGGAAAAAACTCTCCAGATTTTAGGGACCACAATGAAAAAAAAAAGAAAATTTCCTAACTAAACCTAAAGAAACACCACTGCATCCCATGACACGCTAACAAAAAAATGACTTCTTTCAACCCTGGTTTTTAATCTCGCCCAAAAAATCCCAATACCAAAGCCCACGCCGGGGACTACCCCAGATGGGAATTTCCCAAAATTCCTTTATCTTGCTCCAATGGCCCCGGAAGTCACCGAGATTATAAAATCCTTAATCTGTTTCATTAATGTTTTTTCCGATTTATCATTTCCCTTTTTTAATTTTAAGTTAATTTTAAGCCAGCCCGTAATGCTATGCATATAAAGTGGCTTTGGCTACTGCTCTTATCTGTATTTTTTTGTACCTCTGTATGTGTGCTCAAATTGGAAATAAATAAATAAATAAAATAAATAAAAATAACTCAGGGAATCTGTCTCGTGTCCTACCATTATTGTAAAAGGGAGAGGGGCCCCATGTCTCTCGCATGCTATCTCATTACTTTTTAACAAGTCACTAGAAACTAGCACCTTTCCCCAAAACTACTCAAGACGGCAAGGGTTACACCAATACATAAAGGTGGTGACCCTACAGATTTAAACAACTATAGGCCAATATCAAACTTACCATTGCTATCCAAAATCTTTGAAAAAATCGTGCACAGGAGACAAATATTCATTTATAACAGCACAAAACATACTCAACCCCTGCCAATTTGGATTCAGGAAAATAAAAGCACTAACGATGCAGTCATAAAAAATGCTAGATCTGCTTTACACAGCATTGGAAAATAAGGAATATCCACTAGGAAATTTTTTATTCCCCAAGAAAAGCTTTTGACACAGTAGACCATGGCATCCTACTCACAAACTTGACCATTATGGTATAAGGAGGCCAATGCGCTTGAAATTTTTTAAAATCTTACCTTACTAATAGGTATCAGTATGTCACCTTTTAAAGACACAGCATCAACAACACAGCCACTTGAATACTGGAGTTCCGCAGGGGAAGTGTCCTCGGTCCCCTGCTCTTCCTCATATACATCAATGATCTTCCAAACGTATCTCAACACCTGAACCTCATTCTCTTTGCTGACGAACACACTTATGTCATCTCTCACCCTAATCTTGCCACCCTCAACACCATTGTTAATGAGGAGTGATCAAAATATCGACTTGGTGACAGCCAATAAACTCACGCTTAACACTGACAAAACCTACTACATTATGTTTGGTAGCAGAGCAGGAGATGCGCAAATTAACTTAAGATCGACAACACTCTAATTGCCAGGCATGAGGGCAATTCCTAGGCCTATACCTCGACAACAACCTGAACTTCAGCACCCATATCAACAAAAACCAAAAAAGTATCCAAAACGGTTGGGATCCTCTCCAAGATACGATACTACGTGCCGCAAACTGCCCTTCTCACACTATACCATTCACTTATATCCATACCTCACCTTGCAAATCTGTGCTTGGGGTTCAACTGCAGCAACACACCTAAACCCAAAAATAACCCAAACAAAAAGCTGCAGTAAGAATAATCACTAAATCCCATCCCTGGCAAACCCCCCCCCCCCCATCTTCATAGATCTAAACTTACTCCCTGTTCAGTACATCCACACTTAATACTGTGCAATTTACATCTACAGGACCTTAAATTCCAATATTAACCTTGACCTAAAACGCTTTCTTGACAGTTGTGACAGAACCCACAGGCACAACACCAGACACAAACATCTCTATGACATTCCCCGTGTCCGACTAAACCTTTACAAAAACTCAATGTATGTCAAAGGCCCTAAAATCTGGAACACCCTACCTGAAAATTCTAAAACTGCAGACACATTCATCACCTTCAAAACTACCATCAGAAAACATCTTATCTCCCTGATACACCCTGTCAACTAATTACAGTGGTCCCTCAATAATCGACCGGCCTGAAAGTCGACCATTTCGGAAATCAACCTGTTTTTTTGACAAAATATTGACTCGGAAATTGACCGAAATTCGTTTATCGACCCGTCTCGACCCGTCGTCCCAGACGCGTATGCACGAGGTAAGCGGGCCTCGACCCGCCTCAGCCTTCCTTCCCAGCCAGTGTGCCATTGTTTACCAGTTAGCGGCGGTCCTCTCACGTGCTCCAGTGAAATAATTTCATAATATTTCATTTATTTTAGTGCTTGCAAGTTATTTAAATGCTAAATATGCTACCATGGCTCCAAAGAAAGCTCCTAGTGCCAAACCTTTGGTAAAGAAGGTGAGAAATACCATTGAATTTTAAGAAACATCATTGAACAATATGATAGTGGCGTACGTGTGGGCGAAAATGGCGAGGATGTATAACAAAAAATCATTCAACCCTATCTTCCATCATAGCCATGAGAAGGAATCAAGGACGCTGTTGTTGCAAAAGGGGGTAAATATGCTGACAAAAATGAGATCACCAGTACTGGAAGGGTTGAGAAGTTATTATTGGTGTGGATAAATGAGAAACAATTAGCAGGAGACAGTCTTATCACCCCGATTATTTGTGAAAAAGGGTAGGCAGTTGCATGAAGATTTGGTAAATTTAAAATTTCCCCGCAAATAGTGGTGAAGTGAGTGATTTTAAGGCCAGCAAAGGTGGTTTGAGAGATTTAAGAAGCGTACTGGCATACACAGTGTGGTAAGGCATGATGAGGCTGCCAGTTCGGACCACAAGGCGGCTGAAAAATATGTGCATGAATTCCAGGAGTACAAAAGGGGTGAAGGACTGAAA
>NW_026465057.1:0-12745 GCF_026875155.1 Cherax quadricarinatus
ACAACACTTTACACAAGGGTCACTACACCAAAACAAGGTCACTTACACACTACACAATGGTCACTTACCACTACAACAATTTCACTTCACATACAAAAACTTCATTTACCCCTACAAAAATTTTCACTTCCCAATAAACAAGGTCTTTTCCCTACAACAACGTTCACTTCACATAAAAAAGGGGCCTTACCAAAACTACAACAAGGGTCACTTACACCTACAACAACAAAAGAACATAAAAAAGGGGGGGGAACCTGCGGGAGGCCGTTGGGCCCATATAGGCAGGTCCTTTACATTTACCCCATAAAAAAAATTTTTCCCCCAACCCAATTTTAAATCCACCCAAAAAATACTTGTTGGGGAAAAAGCCCCACTAAAAATCCAACCCCTCCCATCAGTACTTACCCAACCAAATTTGAAACTACCCAAAGTCCCCCCCTAAATAACCCAACTATAACTTTTCCCATATCAACTACCCTATTTCCAAACCAATCTTTCCTTGTCCTTTCTAAATCTAAATTTTTCAAATTAAAATTCCATACGCGGGTTCTTCGGGGAGAGTTTTCCTAAAAACCTTTTAAATACCCCTTTTTAATACCTATCTTCCACTTTACACTTCGATCGGGTCTCCCCCATTCTTCGTCAAACATAATGTAATTAAATCTTAAATCTTTTTCAAAGGAAATTTTTTAAGTTTGTATAATTTAGTCACCTACCGAAAGTTTTCTAACGAATTTTGTCCATTCTTATATGGGGACCCGAATGACTGCTAAACTATAGGCCTTACTAATGATTTTAGCTGCTATACATCTGGCTTCTGTTTCTTTTCACTTCTTGATATAAATCCCCGAATCATTTGCCTTTTTACGTCGCTTTGGGTTGCGTCTTGGTTTTAAGGTTGTGCTCCCATAACCCCCCAAATCCTTTTCGCAACTTATGGCTAAGTTCTACATATTTAACTTATAAGTACTATGGTTAGGTTTTTCCCCCTTGAACCTTGCTTTATCTACATTGAACGGATCTGCCACTTTTCTACCAAAATAGAGTTTTTTAAAACCTCCTAAATTCCATAACATCTAGTTTTAATCAATTTTTCCACCTTTTTTGTGTCATCGGGAATTTTCTCATATCACTAGTAATTCCTCATCAAGCATTGTAATATTAAACAAAACGGGCCCAAACTGATCCCCGTAACGCCCAAATTGTTAAATCCCCCCCTCGGGTTTAACCCCATTTTTGGACACCCTGCTTCCTGTCATGACCCTGACTCGACCACGAGAGCACTTTTCCCCCCTGCCATGACCCTTAAGGTTGCTGCTCACCATAACCCCCCAATCCTTTGCAAAGTTGGCTAAGTTACATCATTTAATTTTTGTTATGGTTATGGGTACCCCAAAGCTTCAAAACCCCTTGCATTTATTACATTAAATTTCTTTTGCCACTTTTCTCCCAAGAATAAGTTTGTTTAAATCCTCCGATTTCCCATAACATCACGTTTGAATCAATTATCCTCTATCTTTGGTCTCGGCAAATTTTGTCATTCACTAGAAATTCCCTCATCAAGATCTTTAATATATTTTTAAACAAAAGGGGCCCCCAAGATGATCCCTGTAAAACGCCATTGTTAAGATCCCACTCGGATTTAACCCCTTTTTTTGGACACTCCTGTTTCCTGTCAGTGAGCCATGACTCGACCCACGAGAGCACTTTTCCCCCCAATCCCATGAGCTGCCACTTTTTTAACAGTCTATGGTGCGGAAAACCTAAAAAAAGCCTTACAAAATCAAAGTAAAAAAATATCAAATTTTTTACGTGGTCAACAGTAAAAAGCTTTATGAAGAAAGTTAATAAATTTGTTTTGACAAGCCCCCCCTCTTGTGAATCCATGTGGTACATTAAACAAGCATGCTTACGAGATGGGTTCTTATAATCTAACTTTAAATTTACTTGGTAATTTGCCTACAATTGAGGTCAGGTTATTGGGTGGGAATTTGCGGGGAACGATTGTCCCTTTTTAAAAAAAAGGATTACATTAGCCTCTTCCACATACGACATACACCTGTTTTAAGAGATAAATTAAAAATATTTGTTAATGGTTCAAAAGGTTCCTTTTTGCTTTTCCTTAAAACCCTTGAAAAACCTCATCGGGACCCGGCGACTTATTTGCTTCATCTGTCTATCGCTTCAAAACCATTTACTAGTGACGTGATGTTACATAATTTACTTTTTTCAGCCCACTAAAAAAAAAATTAAAGGAATATTGTTATTGTCTCCTGTGTAAAAACTAGAAAAAAAATTATTAAAAAATCAGCACATTTCATTCTCTTTGTCAGAAAGGTGCCCATAGTTATTTTTAAGGGGCCCTATTTATCCTAATTTTTGTTCAATAGCCCGGGAAAAAACTTTTTGGGTTATTTTTAGAATCCATACAACTTTAATTTATAGCCCCTTTTAGTTTTTTCTTATCCCCTTTTTTAATGTCCCCTTAATGTAAAATATAGATTCATAAGATGACCCCACCCCTTTTGATACGCCTAAAATTTCCTTTTTTTATCCCTAGTAGATATTTCACCGATTTTCATCCATTTGGGTCATTTCTATTTGATCTAATTTCTTTATATGGGAAAAACCCGTCTTTGAGCAGCATTTTAAAGTTTTCAAAAACTGTCATATTGATACCCTCTCTTCTTTCCCCCAGTCAACGATGTTAAGTGTTCTCTAAGCCCATCTTTCCTGCTAAGCGAAAATTCGGGGAATTTACGGGTTAAACGCTACTATCGTACTTCCATTCAATGCAAAAAGAATTTGATTTGTGGTCGCTAGCACCCAGTTCCTCTAAAAATTTCTAAATTATTACAAGGTTCATTTTTTGCCAAACTAAGTAAAGGGGTTTAAATTTCCCCTTGTAGTTCTGTCAAAAAACTGCTTCAAAAAACAATCCGAACACTTTAAGGAAGTCTATGTTTCAAAAATTCCCATCAAGAAATTCCAATCAATATGCAAAGGGTTAAAGTTCCTAAATTACTACATTATCGTCCCTTGTGGCCAAAAACAATTTCCCCCCCATATAGTCCCCTTAACACTTACACACTAAAAACAACTCACTTACACCACAACAAGGTCACTTACACACACAACAACAGGTACGGGATAAAGGATATGGAAAAAAAGGCAGTTTAACCCTTGGATACTTTAAACACCCGAAACGGTTAGTTTGCTACCCTTAGATACAGAATTGTTTTTTGGCGGGAGAGTTTTTCAAGGAAACGTGAATAACGACCACTGCGTTGCCAGATCAAGCAGGGTGTGACCAGCTGGACCACCAACAACAGCCGGGTTGAACGGCAACAAAAAATAACCGGGCCCCCTGACCGGCTCCCCAGAGTGGGAAAAGTAACAAAAATCTTTCAAATGTATACAAGGCTACAACGTTATGGGGGGGTACAATGTAGTGTGATTATATTGTAATGTGTTGTGTGGGATACAGTGTAGTGTGGGTTACGTTTTTGGTGGGCTAAATGTAGTGGGGGGTTACGTGTAGTGTGGATTACATTTTTGGGGGTGGGTTACTGTAGTGTGGGTTACAGTGTTGGGGGGTTACAATGTACTGTGGGTTACGTGGTGTATATTTTAAAATGAAGGTGGGTTCGTGTATGGGGATTACAATGTGTGGGGGTTTTACAGCACTGAGGGGGTTTATAATGCTGTGGGTTACAAAAAAGTGCAGGTTACATATAGTGTGCGTTACAGTGTTGTGTGGGTTAAAAATGTGTGTGGTTACGGGTTAGTGGGGTTACATCGCTTTTGGGGTTAAAAACTTTATTTTAAACAAGAACTTTACCAGCTGGAAGCTATTGTAAAAACCCAAGGCGATTTTTTTTTTAATTTTCCCGGGTGTGTTGTCGAAAAAAACAAAAGCATTAAAACGGGAAAAAGAAAATTACATTTTTCCCGGGGGAGCCTGAAAAAAAAGGGCAACATACTACAGTTCCAAAGGGGAAACAAATACTAGCTTTCCAGAGGAAGGAGCAACATACACAGTTCCAGAGGAAGGGAACATACTACAGTTCCATGAAAAAGAAATGCACATCAAACAATCCATGAGGAAAGGGAAAAACTACTAGAAATTTTTCGCCGACACCAGAAAAAAAAAAATAAGAAACCACAGATTTTCGGCTCATAAAATTGTCCCTTTCCAAAACAGAAAAAGCTGAAAAAAACAAATGTCTGTTCCTTGGACCGTGAGTGCTGAAAACCTGCTTCACACGGGAAAAGTTGTAACAAAGGGAAGAACACCAAGGGGGTTTCCAAAATTCCTTTCCTTTGTACCACTGATCCAAATGAACTTTTTCCCTTTTGAAATCGCAATGGAGAGTTCGTTATTCCAGTTAGATGAGCTGCTCCTGTAATCTGATTTGAAGTATACAGGTACGCCTCGGGGTGAACATTGAAAAAATTTCCACCTAGGTGTTTCCTTTGCATTCTCGGGTATATGGATCAAACTCTGTGTTCACTTGGAAAAATTTTTCACGATAGTAAATTAAAAAAGTTTGTCCTCCGAAGGCACTCAGAATGAAAATGATTCAGTCTCTCCCACCTCAATTTAACTCTTCCCAAAATTTAAAAATTTCACCTTAAATGCTTTTTTTTTTTTGCTGCCAACCAATGCCTGATCGAGACATCCACTGAAGGTTTAAGGCGTTAATATTAAAATATAGTCGGCAAGATAAGCAACTTACATCATCCATTTTGAATTGGAATTTGGGGGGCCAAAGATGACTCTTTTTCAGAAAACTTTTCAGTCTCTTTCCGTTTTTCAAGCAGCCCTTTGATCCCTTTTCCTCGTAACATCCACCAACCTCAAGTGAACTACAGTGCAGATGTTGAAAACCAAAATCAAAGCATCGAATAAAAATCCGGGAGTTAAGGTCCGGTTTTAGTAAATTACAAATTTCCTACAACCACGGAAGCCTCTGAGCAAGATTTTCCCGGATGGAAACGGGAAACAATAGCACACACGCATTTTCCTTTTTCTGCAGAGAAACCCAGACCTTTTCTAACATGGCTAGTGCAAAATGACAAAGCACTGAAACACTGATTCCCTGAAGCGTTTTCTTGAAGACAGAGTCCAAAAAACCCTTTTGAAAATATCTCTCCAGTTGTGGGGGTGGTAAGAACGGAAACAAAATTCTTCCATATCTTCTGGATCTTAAAAACCGCCGAAAGCCAAAAGTTCGGCATCGTCGACAACACAAACAGTTCAAGTTCTCATGTCTAATGCTATAGTCACCTGGTCTTTTATACGCAAAACATGGTCTTAGTTCGTTGATAATTGTTTCTTTTGACAGAGGGACATTCAATTTTCTTTGCAGTTTCCTTCCACAAACTGTCGCACCATCCCGAGGCCTGCCGTTTTACCCTTCCTCACCAATTGTCTGAAAATTTTTCAGTCTTAAAAAATCTTCCAAAGATTGAGGTATCAGTGATTTGCTGCTTGCCACAGAGTAAACAGCTTGTTGTAAACACCCATCTCTGTTTTTTTAGTCTTTGTTTTTCCTAACAAAAAAACTCCCTCTCTTTTCATAAAATTCACGGGCCCTTTCAAGCATACTGCTTGAATGTTCATTCTCAAGATTTCCCCCACAAATAAAAGTTTGTCCCCAAATTTGAAGATTTTTCCCTACTGCTGGTTGAGCTGGGCACACTCTCTTGCTTCGTTTTCCCCACTGCACCGTGGTTTTTAAACCTTACCTTTTCCCTTCTGACATAGTATACTCCTGAGATATCGGTGAAGGCAAATAAACATTACATCAAATCTGAGTTTTTTTGCTCCATTTTACCATTCACCAGGTCTCCAGGCCTTTTTACCGTGTTCGTAATAGATAAAAAATAAAAGGAAAAGATAATCGGAAGAGAGCTTTAAGTATGAAGTGATGAAAAGAGTTTTAGAACCTAGAAAGGCAGAACCGGGGTACAAACAAGTGCTGGAGAACATTACCAATAAGGAAACGGGTTTAAAACACTTTTTGAGCGAGCTGAAAAATGAAGGCAATGAGACGACAAGGGTTACCATGGCGCTACAAGAAGAACAGAAAAAATGTTTATCCCCCAGGGAGGATCTAGGCCAATAGACACAAGACAATTCATAAGACTGAAAAATAGTGAATAAGTCCCAGTATTTAAGAAAGGAAAACAGAAACCTTAAACACAGTTAAAGACGGTATGGAAAAAAAAGACCGGGCCCGGAGTACAGACCGGGGCACGAGAATGCAAGCCTAGGGTAAAAAGAGTAAGCAAATCCCCCGGTCTAACTCTGCACCCAAATTTTTCGCCTGGAAAAACAAAGAATAGTCATCGGGAAATTGGGAGAAGTTATTCAAGATCCTCTTAAAACAAGTCAGACCCTTTTTTGGAGTATGCTCACCGATGGAACCCACTCCTTGCCAAAGAGGATTGCCATTAAATATTTTACGTTCAGAAGGAAAAAACTGAGACTTATCAAACGTGATTTAAGCGGAAAAACTTTTTTTACCCCATTTTACCAATAAAACGCAAATTTCACTTTCCTGCCGCCACTGAAAATTTTTGGGGACATTACTAAGACCCAAAGAATAAATTTAATAACTTTTGTCATACGGCACGTGAGTAATCAATTATTTTTTGGAATCTAATCCCGTTACCTACACAAATGTTAAATTAAGCAAAAAAAAAACAAAAAAGTTAAAAAAAGGAAAAAATAAAAAAACCAGGGAGCCTCCTAAGGTTCCCTTTCGAGGATGCCTAATATTTACGCTTTATAGAACAAATGGTATAGCTAATATTTCAAATTTGTAGTTAGATTAAAATTTGATAAAACACTAATTGAAAACCATGAATGGCATAACAATCTCCATAATTTTCCCTCGTAGCTTGATGCTCCCCCCTTGAATTACGGGGATGTTTTTACGTAGATTTTCTAATATATGTTTTGTTTTGACTAAAAGAGAGTTCTAATGGACAGCTTCAAAAGGATTATTTGTATTTTCACATATCCCGCGGGTCAAAATTTTGTTTACGTACCCCAGAGTACACGTTAAGTAATGTTTATTCCCAAACTTTTTCTTAGTGACTTCTAAAGGTTATCTCTCCCCGTTTAAAACCTTCTTCCCTGTCCTCCATACTTTTAATTTTTTTGTTCGTTTTTTTTTTCTGTCTCCTTTTCTAATAATTTCATGGTTTTGCAAAAAAAAATTTACAATTAATAATCTTGGGGTAAGTGAGCTTTGGGGAAAATGATCACAAATCACTTATTTTTAATATACATGGGAAAACCAATAACTGCAATCAAAACTCTGTCCCAGATTTTTGCTTTGGGCCGACTTCAGGGACGAAAATTTTCCCGGGTGGGCTAAATTGGGATGTCCGACATTTGGGGGCAGGGGGGATCTTTGGTTTCCAAAGACGTTTTCAGGCATAGTTTTAGCTGCCCAGACAACTTTTGTTCCGATAGGGAAAAATTAGTCAAAAAAAAAATATACAACCCAAAAGATTTCTTTCGGTAACAAAAATAAATTAGGGCAAGATTGGCCCCCTTTAAAAAACCAGCCAGATCACTGACAGTGATAAGGATATGTGGAAATTCTAAATACCACTTCCCTCAGTTTTCACCCGGAAAAAAGCATATTCCGAAATAAAGTTAAATTTGAAAAGAGAAATAAATATGTACGATTGCGGTAACTATGAATGGGCCTCAGACAAAAGAAAAACTAAAAAACCCAACAAATCCCCAGGCCCTGAAGAACTTTTTGCAAGGGTGTTTTTCAGGAATTAAAAAGGAACTTTGCATACCTTTGGGTAAACCTTTTTAAAATTCCTACAAACGGCAAGTGCCTGAAAGGGAAAAGACAAATGAATCCCATTTACAAGGCAGGGGACAGTCCTTGGCTTCGAACATAGACCAATAACCTTCCTCCATAGTGGGAAAATTTATGGAATCAAAATTGCCGAAGCAATTCGTAGCCCTCTTACAGGCACAGATTTATAATGAATTCCCAAAACGGTTTTACAAAGGGGGGTTCCTGTCTTACAATTTTTTTAACTTTTTTCACTTTGGTGTTTGAGGAGGTAAACATGGTAAGAAATGATGTTGTGTTTTTATGGACTTCAGTAAGGCTTTTCGATAGGTTTTCCCCACCAGAGGCTATTTAGGAAACTTAAGGCCACGGAATGGAGGGAAAAATTTTTTCCGGGTAAGGCAAGGGTACAATAACAGCAAGAGTTTCATAAATGGGGAAAATAGAATGGGGGGGACTCACAAGCGGTGTTCCTCAGGGGTCAGTGTTTGGGGCCCCTTGTTGTTTACAATTTACAAAAACGATATAAATGAGGGAATAAAAAGCGAAAAAGCAAAATTTTCGATGACACCAAAATAGGGCCCTCCATTTCATTCTAAAGAGGACCTAGGGCACTCCGATGATTTGTATAACTGATGCAATGGCGGAGAAGTGGCAGTGCAGTTTAAACTGACAAAAAGCAAAGTTTTAAATTTGGACAGTTAAATAAACCCTGCGCAAAATAAACTAAAAAAATAGATCTGAATCTACTGGGTTGGAAAAGATTTTAAGATTCTGGTTAAACACCTAAAACCAAGACAACAAGGGATTAGTGTTCGCAATAAAGCTAACAGAATTCTTGGGTTCAAAACAGAAAATAAAATAATAAATCCTCAGGTTTTCTTTAACTCTTACCTTTTAGGCTTATTTTTACGCTGCTCTTTTGGTCACCCTATTACAGAAGGATTAAATGCCTAAAACGACAGAGGGGGGATGACCCAAAAAAATTCCCATCATCAAAATCTTCCCTTCAGGAAAGACTGAGGGGCCCCGAAACTGACTCTTTCGAAAGGGGAGAATTAGGGATGATTGACGAGGTGTATAAAAAGGAAAACAGGGGAAAAAATAAAAGGGGTGTAAAAAGTGTGCTGAAATTTCCACCAAGACAGGACTCGCACTATGGTTTTCAAGTCGGAAAAAATCAGAATTCAGGAAGGATATAGAAAGCACTGGGTTTTTTTTTAAAAGAGTTGTGGTGATGGAACAAAACCCCCAGTACATTATTGAGACTAAAACGTTTTGGGAGTTTTAAAAATAGGGAAGATAAAAAAATGATGGATGTGGGTGGGTTGAGTTGGACCTGACAGCTTGTACTGCTGGGGCTGACAGTGCTCAATCCTTGATGGAGAAGACCAAACTGGGTGGGTCATTGGGCTAATCGGGGGGGATGCATTGGTCTAATCCGGGGGGGGGGACAGGACCCGCTCCGCATGGGGGCAGTGGGCCGGCAGTGTTCCTTCTTTTTTGTGTTTTATGTTTTTTAAAAACTGGTAAAAATCTGTGCCTTTATCTTAATTTATTTAAGTTTTTAGTTGCCTCCCCCCAGTACCTTTTGTATCCTTTTTATACTGGCTTATCACGAATATAGAACATATTACTTCACCCCCGCATTCATTATGTGGATTAAAATAGGAAAAGAATTTGGCTCCTTTTCCTTTTAATTGCATTCATTAATTATATTATCCCCTTTAATTTATGGGTATTATTCGGGGTTTTTAACCCGACTTGCATTTCTAGTTTTACGCTCTTGACAGGCAGTCCGCCCATTCTTCTTTCCCTTCCGACCAAAATTTAAATGTTTAATATCCTTTATGATTTGTAAACCACTTTCCCGACCTCAAGGTTTTTTACCTATAAGAACTTCGCACACTAAATGCTCCCAACATTTTCTATCATCCTTTGCTAGGGATACGATTTTTTTAAGGGTCTCTTTTTTTCGCCTTTTTCTTGATGTTGGGAATAATTTGGCCTTAAAATAAGCAATTCCTGTTTCAAACATTTTTAGAATTGAAAGAAAAAGACTTTGAAAGATTTCTGACCTCCTCTTGCGTCTGGGACTTTTGTAGAGTCTTGTTACCTTTATCTATCAAGTTAAAATCACAAAAAACCTTGCTTCCCCATAATAGTTTTATGACTCGTGATCTACGTGATCAGCGTCACTTGGGTTCTGGTATTGACACTTTATCGGGTTTTGAAGACGCCCGAACCGCTGAAAAGTTCTTCATGATTTTTTTAACATGATGTTCTTTGCATGATGTTCTTAGCAGATGTTCTTACATAGTTCTTAGCATGATGTTTTAGCATCATTTCTTACATGATGTTCTTAGCATCAGTTCTTAATCATGTTTTTGGCATCAGTTTTTAGCATGATTTCTTACAGATGTTTTAGCAGATGTTCTTTGGGAAATTTTTAACACACGCTTACATCATTTCTTAGCATCATGTTCTTAGCATGATGTTCTTTCTTTATGTTCTTAGCAGATTTCTTACAAAGATGTTTTTTACATGATGTTCTTGGCAAATGTTCTTCATCATGTTCTTGCATCATGTTCTAGCACCCTTTCTTTGGGATCAGTTCTTTGAATGATGTTCTTACATGATGTTCTTAAAATGATGTTTTTGGGATAATACTTACATCAGTTCTTACATCTGTTCTTTTCATCATGTTTTTAGCATCATGTCTTACATCATGTTCATAGCATGTGTCTTAGCATGATGTTCTTAGCATGATGTTCTTGCAGATTTTTTGGCAAAGTTCTTAGCATGAGTTCTTGCATCATGTTCTTAGCATGATTTCTTTGCTCAGTTTCTTAGCATCATGTTCTTAGCATAGTTCTTAGCATAGTTTTTACAAAGTTTTTAGCACATGTTCTTAGCATCATTGTTCTTAGCATGAAGTTCTTAGCATGATGTTCTTAGCTCATGTTCTTGGGATAAAAGTTCCTAGCATGAAGTTTTAGCATATGTTCTTAGCAGATGTTCTTAGCAGATTTCTTGCATGATGTTTTTAGCATGATTTTTTTAGCATGATGTTTTAGCATCATCTTTTAGCATGTTTTTTAGAGATGTTCTTAGCATATTTCTTAGCATGATTTTCTTAGCATGTGTTCTTAGCATGATGTTTTTTAATATGTTCTTAGCATGATTTCTTTGCATGATTTCTTAGCATGATTTCTTAGCAGTGTTCTTACATGATCTGCATATGTTCTTAGCATCATTCTTAGCACATGTTCTTAGCAGATGTTTTTGCAGATGTTCTTAGCATGATGTTCTTAGGAGATGTTTTTTGCAGAGTTCTTAGCAGATGTTCTAATGATGTTCTTCTGTGTTTTTTTAGCATGATTTCTTAGCTGATGTTTCAGCATGAGTTCTTTAAATGATGTTCTTAGCAGAGTTCTTAGCATGATTTTCTTAGCAGAGTTCTTTGCAGATTTCTTGCATGACTTTTCATGATGTTCAGCATCATGTTCTTAGCATCATTTCTTAGCATGATTTTCTTAGCAATGTTCTTAGCATGATGTTCTTAGCATGATTTCTTGCATATTTCTTTGAACATGTTTCTTTTCATCATTTCTTGCAGAGTTCTAGCAGATGTTTTACATATGTTCTTTGCATATGTTCTTAGCAGATGTTTTAGATGAGTTCTTACATGATTTTTTAGCATGATGTCTTACATGTTCTTAGCGATTTCTGCATGATGTTCTTAGCAAAGTTCTCCATGATGTTCCACAGATGTTCCAGATATGTTCTTAGCATGATGTTTTAGCATGATGTTTCACATTTATGTTCTCACAGATGTTCTTAGCATGATGTTCTTTGCATGATGTTTTTCAGATGAAAATTCCATAGATTTCTCACTGATGTTTTTTGATGATGTTCTTAGCATATGTTCTCACATATGTTCTTGCATGATGTTTTCAGCAAGTTCTTAGCATGATGTTCTTAGCATGATGTTCTTTGCAGATGTTCCAGCATGTGTTCTTAGATAGTTTTCGCATGATGTTCTTTGCATGATGTTCTTGCAAAATGTTTTTGCATGAGTTTTCCCGCATGAGTTCTTGCATGATGTTCTTGCATGATGTTCTCCCCGCTGAGTCTTAGCAGATGTTTCCACAATTTCTTAGCAGTGTTCTCAGCATGATGTTCTTGCATAGTTCTCAGCATGTGTTCTTGCATGATGTTTCCATGATGTTCTTAGCATGATTTCTCACAGATGTTCCACATGATGTTTTCAGCATGATGTTTCCCAGCATGATGTTCTTAGCATGAGTTTCAGCAGAATTTTCAGCATGAGTTCTTAAACATAAAATTCTCACATGGTTTTCCACATGATGTTTTCAGCATATGTCTTGCATGATGTTTCCCCCAGCATATGTTCTTAGCATGAGTTCTCAGGGATGATGTTCTTGGCAAAAGATGTTTTCCGCGATGTTCCAGCATGAGTTCTCAGCATGATGTTTTTTAGCATGATTTTTCAGCTGATGTTTTTAGATGGTTTCCAGCATGATGTTCTTAGCAGATGTTCTCAGCATGAGTTCAGCAAGATGTTCCCGCATATGTCTTAGCATATGTTTCCAGCATGATGTTTTTTGCAGATTTTTTAGCAGATGTTCTCAGCTGATGTTCTTAGCATCACAGAGTTTTACCATGATCTTTCCCCCTCTTTTTTTAAAAAAACACTTTTTTTTTTATTTCCATTTTCTTCCTAACTGAAAGAGTTTTTGGGTCTACTTGACCAATTGTCAAATTATTGTGGCTTTTTTACTTTTCCCCCCCTTTGGAGATCATTTTTTTAATGGGCCAGCGTGTGGCTTAATAATAATATTATTTTTTTGTTGTGATTAGTGCAATATGGAGTTAGCTTTCCCAGTAAT
>NW_026465058.1:0-14517 GCF_026875155.1 Cherax quadricarinatus
AGTGCCCATTAACAGTGGGAGAGTCGCCACGAGTTGTTTAAAGCCAGTTGTTTGTGTTCGCTGCTTTGTATTTTCTGGGCGACCGCCACTTAGTTTTGTAGAGGGTTGGTAAACCAGGTGCGAGAACCTGGTGGGGAGTGAACAAAATAAAGGTACATATTAAATCAAACTTGATGTTTAAAATATTTAATTTACATTCTGTAAAATTTAAGCTGAAGTGATTAAGAATTTACTGTAACAGGACACTACCACAATTTAACTATTTGTTTGCAAATTTAGCATTAGCGCCGTTCAGGGGAGTCTTCATATACTGAGGAGAAGTCATGTACTTCTTAATGGAGGGCAAGTCTTCAAAGCGCTTCACGAAAGCTTGAAGGTTCTCCGTGTGATCAAGGCAAGTGTTATCCACTACTAGGTGGATGTCCAGAAGCTCGTACAGGAGGAAGTCTGGGAACGTCAGCTAGAAAGTATTTCAGAATTGGTTATTGTAATATATTAAGTGATTATACAGTTAAAATTTAAGTTACTTAAGTAGGAAAAAAAAAAAAATTACCTTTTCTCCAGCAAACCATGTTTTGTCACCCAGGAAGTCGGACAGCCTCTTCAGAGTACCTTTCAGATTTTCTAAGTACTCTTCCCTTTTAGTATCCTGTAGTGGAAAGTATAACTAGGTAAGTGGAGTCAGTTTAGAAGGTATACTAACAAGTAATAAGAGGCACATTTATTATGGATAAAGCGGTGTACAAGTAGGGTCAAATTGTAATGAAGTTACGCGGTTATGGTAACTAAGGTCTTTCAAAATATTGAAGACCGAGTGAAACAAGTACTAGTGTATACCAAGTGAAAAGTTATTCCATGAAATGTTTAGTGTAAGCATAAGCAACCCTAATAACCGCTTGCACAAACATTTGACAGATTTTAGTAGTTACACATTATACAATTAGAAAGATAGGTAAAATTAGGTTTAATGTAGAATAAGAATTAGAGACTAATTTCAAAACTTGAGAACCTTCAAAACTAGGGATGCCAAAGCCATGATGACGCTTCAGGCCGCTTGTTCTATCTAGGCTGGAATATTGCTGCACACAAGGCAGGTGAAATTGCAGACCTAGAAAATTTAGAACTTTCACGGCGCGCATAACTGAGAACCTCAGTTACTGGGAAAGCTTGAAATTCTTGAACCTGTACTCCCTGGAACGCAGGAGGGAGATGCCCGATTATATATACACACACACAACTGAAAAAAAAAAAAAAAAAAAAAAATCATGGAGGGACTAGTACCAAACTTGCACACGAAAAATCACTACGAGAGCAAAAGACCCGGCAGACGATGCAACATCTCAATGAAAAGCAGGGGTGCCACTAGCACGTTAAGAGAACACTCAATGTCAGTCCCAAGACTGTTCAACTGCCTCCCAGAATACATAAGGGCATTATCAATAGACCCCTGGCTGTCTTCAAGCAGGCACTGGACAAGCACCTAAAGTTGGTACCCGACTAGCTGGGCCGTGGTTGGTACGTTTGATTGCGTGCAGGCAGCAGTCAACAGCCTGGTTGATCAGGCCCTGATCCACCAGGCCTGGTCACACCGGGCCGCAGATTCCCGGAACTGCAGGCAAACTCCAGGCAAACTCCAGACGCCAGCCAGTTGCTACCCCGATTCCAAAGAGGGCTGTCTCGTCACGTGACTGCAGCCAAAACACCGGCAGAAATAACGCTTGGCTGGGGAACGAAATAACCGAGCGGGTTCCCAAAGATAGGACTAGTCCCTATCAGGTACACTTGCGTATCTATATACTGTGCGAGATCCACAATTAATATTTGCACCAATAACTCCTTATAGGAGTGACCGGGTGTGGACGCGCGAATTTAAAAAATTTAAAGATTGTACCCATGTATAAACTAATACATACAGGATTCATTACCTTTGTTAACTAATTCACCCCCTCAAAACTTTGGGAGCCTCAGTTCCTGGACCCCATTATGTACCTCTAATCTTGACTACCGCCCACAGGATGGCGTATGGGGTGCATAATAAACTAAGCACACAGTATCTGCAGATCCTAGTAACGAACGGCCGTCGTTCTGTGGGAGAGTGCAAAGGGATAGAGATTCTAAGTCCCTTCGAGGTGTCGTGGGATCAGGGAACTGCGTATTCCAAGCTACCGTTTTGTACGTCATCACGTCACAGGACTTGGAATTCTGCTGCAAGAACCATGCGAGCCTGGGATAATCAACCTGGGGCGTCTGCATTAGCGGTACTGAATAAGTTTGTCGCTCACACCGGAGTCAGTCCGCACAGAAATTTCCATACTAAGTATAACGTTAAGTTACCTTCGTAAAATAAAAGAATTAGTAGTTACTTACATAGGTTTTTGTAGACGAGCTGAACATACGATTGTCGTATGTCCATGCATGATTCTCTAGAATGTCCACCCATATCTTTTCTTGCTCCGTCCTCCGCACATGTCATGCTGGCGACCTATGTACCGTAGGATTGCGTTGCTCTGAGTGATCTTTAAGTCTCCGTCCATATAGTAAGGCAGCTAAATAAAATTAGCAAGAGTTTTAGGAACTGAAAGTTGAATCATGTTAAGTAATCTTAAATTCAGACCACAAAAACCAATATAATGAAGAAAAAAATTAAACCAGGATTATTCGTAGGCAAGAATCACACAAGAATGAACATTCTTCCTTTGGGGAAGGAAATTAACTGCAAACAGAAATAGTTTGCTTCCTACCAGATTGTTATAAGCATAACGTATTACGTGTAACTAATTTAGTAAGCTTTAGCAATCGGCGAGTTCTTTCAAAGCTAATTTGCTCATACAAGCCATGTAGCTTCATAATACAAATTCTATACTTTTGCAAATATCTTACTGAAATACTAAGCATGTACGTGGCACTATGCAACTGAAAACCTCAACCAAAGACTAACCTAGTATTTAAACTAGTTTTGCCTAACAAGATAGTTGGCTTATTTAGCTTTAAACCTATTGATAAAGGCAATAATGCACATACAAGATGAGGTAATGTTACACCCGGGTTTTTTTAGAAATAAGGTAACTATCGACTTAAAATGAACTACCGAGAACGCAAGTAGAAAGTTTTTCAAAGTTAAAGAAATCTTTAAAGTATGAAGCTGTAAACTTACGTTGGGAAAATCTAGTCCTAGGGTGAACTTTACGGGCAACCAATCAGACTTTTCCACATAATCCGGAGCAGGTCCAGTGTTGTATCGCTTTTCTTCAACCTCAGTGCCTGTGTAGGCCAATAACAGGCGGATGGACTGACCCAACTGCAAAGTCATTTAGTGGAAAGTTACTGCTAAGATGAAGTATTTTGGTAAATACTATTTAATTTTTTTCTTGCAGTAGAGCACCTACTGTGCAAGTAATACCATATTTGGAAAACCCGTTACATTAAAACTTTGGTAAGTAATCAAGGAAAAAAAAAAAAAAAAAAAAAAAAGTGTCCAGTAGTAGAGGGAAGCAATTCAGATTATAGTATTCACTTCACATTTAATGGTCTTCGGGTACTGCCTTCTACTGAATTTAAATGTTAATCTAAAGAAAACATTTAGATTTTTATTCGTTGAGCTTGTGTGGCCTCAACGGGTTTAGCCCTTTTCTATTAGTTACAACAATATTTCGAGACTGGGTTTTCACAGACGAACAGACAAGTCATGCCGGAAATGATTCCGTTAAGAACCACCACATTACATGTACATGACTCACCCACCGGTGCACGCTGGAGGCAGGGTGGAGACAGTCCACTACACAATACAATTTAAGTTTCAACTATGGACGGTGGTGTAAATTAAGGTGGAAATCTTTACATATACACAAATGGTTCAATTATTATTAATTATAATAATCAAGGGGGAAGCGCTAAACCCGGAGGATTATACAGCGCCTGGGGGGGGGGGGGAATGTGGAAGGCATTCAGGCTTAATTCGGGGAACTGGAGCACAGATCCAATACCGAGAAGTTGACATAGTAAGTTTCTTCAGGTATACACGTACATTTACATGGGTTGTGATACATAGCATGTGATGAGAACCAAGGCACCCAACGCTTGGTTATCTTTATTAAGGGAAGTGTTCGCCACACTGGCTTAGATTAAGCCAGTGATTAAGCCAGTGGAGTTTTGAGACTATGACCGCGGGTTCAATCCCGGCCGGGGTTTATTTGCAATCGTGTCATTAAAGATTTCTTAAGTAAAAGTTCCCTTAATAAAAGGAAACTATCCTTTTAAAAGTTCGTAAAAAGAAAGGCTATAGCAGTTAAGAAAGAAGTGTCACTAAAGTTGAGAAAAAATAAAATCATTTAGGAGTGAAAACAAAAGTTTAAGCATTGTGTAGACTAGTTATTTGGAGTGAAAGTCTTGTCACCCACATTAAGTTTTCTTTCAATTCCTAAAACATAAGCACAGGAGGTAACCTGAACACTTAAATGCACATTAGTGTACAGACCCTAACTTAAGGCATGAACAAAGAAGAGTTAACTTACACCGCGGATATTCCAGTAACCCAAGAGAGGAGCCATGATGGTAGCTGCGAGGTGGACGGCCGCTGTCAACTGACTGGAAGGCTGCTGCCCTCCACCACCACACCTCACACACCTGGAATGTTACTCCACTTGCCACGTACAGCCAGTTAGTTTCTTAGGTTTCAAGACTATAAACTACACGTGGGTCATTAAGGCTGCATAACACCTGTATACTTACAACCAAAAATACTTAATCACTGAAAAGTATTAAATTCCTTGTTATATGCATATTCACCTCTATATGTATAAAGTTCTCGGTGAGTATACCTTTGTGAGCGGTTGATGCCTGTTTTATATATCCTATAGTGACGGTTTACTAAACGATGAATTGTTTTTTCACTAAAATTCACTAAATGCCTGTTCCCCCATATTATGTACCCACCCACCTCACAGTTGTGTCACCAGTTGTTGAAAGATTATACTATGCAAAATTTCCTGTTTCCCCAGTCGAGGGGAAAATAAAACAACCCTCTCCTCCCTACCCTACATCACCTGCACAAAATCATGCATCAGGGAATGACCAGCCAACAATGAACTTTGTGAGATATCATACTGACCTGGTGCAGCCACTCGACCCACAACATACTTGACCACTTCCCTAACAACTTAGCATGGAGTTTAGAATCTGCATATGAAAGTGAAATAAAACAAACGATTAATCGCTCGTCCACCGCCTGCGCTTTACCCTTTGCTGCGAATTCCGTCACCGCCGCCAACTGTACCAGGTTTATAAATAACAAAAAGGCACAATACCGTGACTGGAACGATACACAAATAACCCGCACATAAAAGAGAGAAGCTTACGACGACGTTTCGGTCCGATTGGGACCGTTTACAAAGTCACTTTGTAAATGGTCCAAGTCGGACCGAAACGTCGTCGTAAGCTTCTCTCTTTTATGTGCGGGTTATTTGTGTATTAGTCGACCTTCCTGCGCTTATGAAGCACACGGGAAAAACCTCATTAGGGATCCCGTCAAATAGGTATTAATTAAAGGTTAGGTTAGGTAAGGTTCGTCAGGAAACAGGACATGTGTTTTCCTGATGCGGGTCTTATCAGGTGATCCACCGTTGGAACTTTTGGTCATCTGACCGAGACTTTCCGCTGGCTTACCGGTCCACCCCTTTATTAAAGTTTGCTGCCACTGTCAGCCTCAGAGTTAGTTATCTCTGAGTTATCAGACCCTGCCACGTGGAGGCCAGTGGTTTCGTCTTTAGGGTCCATTAATTAAAGAAAAATTCTCTGGGTATATACACAGAAAGCACACCTCTCGGTGTATACACCTTTACTGTGAGATGTTAATATTGTGACGATGGTTGCCATACGAGGCAATGATTATGGGTCATGCATTCTTGGTTCCTTGAATTCTCTGTAGTTTCACGCACGTAATACTTGTCAAATTGCGAGGCTTTGATGTCACAGTGGTTGAGTAGTAGGTCGTCCGAGGTTAAACAGTGGAATTCATACATCCATATAGAAAACTTATTTGGAAAGGGTATATGTAAGTTGTATTATTATTATATTGACTCACGAAATCGTAATGACACGATTGCAGACAAACCACGGTACAGGCGGTAATTGAACTCGCGGCTAGTGAGTCATAAAACTCTAAACCGGCCTGGAGATTCACAACTCACTAGCCGCGAGTTCAATCCCCACCCGTACCGTAGATTATTATATTCATGGGGAAGAGCTAAACTACTAAGGGTCCTAGCATGTAAAATGGAAGGTAATCAGGTTTAATCCAAGAAAGTGAGGATAATTCCCTTTCCTTGAATCAAGAGCCCTTCAGCATCCCTTGAAGGAATAAGCAACAACTGGGCATCAGCAATGATGACCCGATCAATAATAAAGATTAGTGCCACTGAGATTAATATTTGTTTTGTTTTTAAGAGTGAGTTAGGCAGATACATGAATGAAAATAATATTTGAGTGTCTATATGACCTGCCTCGAATGGGCACATACGCTTATTGCAATGTCTGTTTCTTCTAATATCACTGATGAATTTTGAGGCCAGGTAAGAGTCATCTGTACTAGTATTTGTACGTGTTTAATTAAAGTCACGGTGTGACGGTAAGACTGTGCGTCAGCGCGCTGTCTTGCAGTGTGAAGAATTTATTGAGTTTTCCGGCATCATTCGAGGATGAAATATTAGGAGAACATTTCGCAGACATGGCGGAATTTTTAGGAAGTGAAAAATTATTATCGAATATCGTTCTATGAAAATTTCTTAGTGAAGCCAGAGATTAAAACAGTGCGCCACCTCTCTAGCACCACCTTCCGGATGTTGTAAAGAGAATCGGGGTATACCTGGAGGGTGTTCCGGGGATCAACGCCCCCGCGGCCCGGTCCATGACCAAGCCTCGCGGTGGATACAATTAAATACTGCTGGCCGCACGCAAACCGGCGTACGAACCATAGTCGGGAACTGACCTTAGTGCCTGTCCAGCTCCCTCTTGAAGACAGCCAGGGTCTTGAAGACAGCCAGGGGTCTTGAAGAAGCCAGGGGTCTTGAAGACAGCCAGGGGTCTTGGAGACAGCCAGGGGTCTTATTATTATAATAAAAAAAAAGAAGCGCTAAGCCACAAGGACTATACAGCAGCCAGGGGTCTTGAAGACAGCCAGGGGTCTTGAAGACAGCCAGGGGTCTTGAAGACAGCCAGGGGTCTTGAAGACAGCCAGGGTCTTGAAGACAGCCAGGGTCTATTGGTAAATACCCATTTTTGACTATAATAATAATAATAATTATGTGGTTGATAGACTTTAGACAACCTGCGCCATACACGCCCACCACCAGGCAACGGTCCAGGTAGCACCCTCCCCTACCTGGTGGCACCCTCCACCACCTGGTGGCACCCTCCCCTACCTGGTGGCACCCTCCCCTACCTGGTGGCACCCTCCCCTACCTGGTGGCACCCTCCACTACCTGGTGGCACCCTCCACCTCCTTGTGGCCCCGTCCAGCTGCGGTCATTCACCGTCACGGCACCACGAGCGACCCGACTCCCACTACATATATATTTAGTCACTTCCTTACACAGTCTCTGCGTACTCCATGACTTACTATAAAATCTAACTAAATTACAATTAAATACTTTAAAAAAATTTAAAATATTACCCTAAAAAGAACGTAAAGAATTAATTCACTCGAAAACAAGAGAAAATACAAGTTCCAACAGGTAAAACACTTGGCTAATAACAGCACCAAATTCCTTAACTGTAATGTTGAGGCGAATTGCGACACCCAACTAATGCCTTCCAGTCAACGTCTGCTCGTTTACTAGAATCAGAAACCGTTCATTTACTGGAATCAACGCCTGTTTGATTGCTGCCTTAAAGGAATCAATATCTGTTCGTTTACTGGAATCAACAATATTTGTTGACCGGAAGCAAGTAAGTATTCGTTTACTGGAATCAACAGTATTCGTTGACCGGAAGAAAGTAAGTATTCGTTTACTGGAGTCAACAGTATTCGTTGACCGGGAAAAAAGTAAGTATTCGTTTACTGGAGTCAACAGTATTCGTTGACCGAAGAAAGTAAGTATTCGTTTACTGGAGTCAACAGTATTCGTTGACCGGAAGAAAGTAAGTATTCGTTTACTGGAGTCAACAGTATTCGTTGACCGGAAGAAAGTAAGTATTCGTTTACTGGGGTCAACAGTATTCGTTGACCGGAAGCAAGTAAGTATTCGTTTACTGGAGTCAACAGTATTCGTTGACCGGAAGCAAGTTTTTTGTTTACTGGAACCAACTTCCATGGTTATCGTATAGGTAACTAATGTAGTTGTTATCATGAAGAAACTTACTATGCTACGGCACAGATGATCGGCATATTATCCTTCGCTAACATTCTTCCAGTTTCCCTTCAGTACAAGTGTATCGAGACTGGTGAAGGGCTCGTGATTCAATGAATTGGAGCTACTCTTCCTTGGATTAAACCTTAGTGTGGTGAATAGTGATGACAGGGTGTGGTGCAGGAGTGTTTGCGAGTGTGATGGTGATGACAGTGGTGTGGTGCAGGAGTGTTAGTAAGGGTGATGGTGAACACAATATCACGTCGCTGTGTTCTGTGGTCTCATTCTCTTGAGAGGCTTCACTACCGCCTTCCAGGTTAACAAATATAAAAATCTTTACTTTTTATATTCGTATCTAAAAGCATGCACGCAACACTTCAGTACGTGACCGAGTGTGTGTGTGTGTGTGTGTGTGTGTGTGTGTGGGGTACTCACCTATTTGTGGTTGCAGGGGTCGATTCACAGCTTCTGGCCCTGCCTCTTCACTGATCGGTACTGGGTCCTCTCCCTGCTCCATGTGCTTTATCATACCTCGTCTTAAACCTATGTATGGTTCCTGCCTCCACTACGTCACTTGCCAGACTATTCCACTCCCTGACAACTCTATGCCTAAAGAAATACTTCCTTACATCTCTTTGACTCATCTGAGTCTCAACTTCCAATTGTGACCCATTGTTTCTGTGTCCCATCTCTGGAACATCCTCTCTCCACCCTGTCAATTCCTCGCAGTATTTTGTATGTCATTATCATGTCTTCCCTAACCCTCCTGTCCTCCAGTGTCGTCAGGCCGATTTCCCTTAACGTTTCTTCGTAGGGCATTGCCCTTAGCTCTGGAACTAGTCTTGTTGCAAACCTTTGCACTTTTTCTAATTTCTTGACGTGCTTGACCAGGTGTGGGTTCCAAACTGGTGCTGCATACTCCAGTATGGGCCTGACGTACACGTGTACAGAGTCTTGAACGATTCCCTTTCCGAGGTATCGGAACGCTATTCTCAGGTTTGCCAGGCGCCCATATGCTGCAGCAGTTATCTTGCTGATGTGTACCTCAGGAGATGTGCTCGGTATTATACTTACATTAAGATCCTTTTCCTCAAGTGAGTTTGCAGTCTTTGGCCACCTAGCCTGTACTCTGCGGTCTTTGCCCTTCCCGATCTTCATGACTTTGCATTTGGCAGGGTTAAATTCAAGGAGCCAGTTTTCTGGACCAGGCTTGCAATCTGTCCAGGTCTGGAAACATAAACACATATGCAGTTTAATGTGATCCTTTATTGACAACGTTTCGCCCACACAGTGGGATTTTTCAAGTCACAAACAGATCTACCTGGGGTGGAAGGTACGGGAGTATTTACAGACAGGTTCAGAATGTTGAGGTCAGGTGGAGAATGCTGCATCTGATGATCCACTGAGTGGGGTTATAGAGTCTTGGGTAGCTTGGCAGGGGTATTGGACAAGTTGTGAGTAGACCTTTTGCAGTGTTCTATGTTCTTATGTGGGATAGCGATGAAGAAGTTTCTTGGCAAGTGGTTCAGCTATGTTATAGAAGCCATTGTTCTGGTTGAAATTGTTGGTTATAGAGATAAGCCATGATTCCATGGTTCTTCGGTATTGAGTGTTGTCTTCTGTAGCGATAAGTCTTGAGTTTCTGTAGTTAATTAAATGGTTGTGTGAATTGCGATGTTGTACACAGGCATTCCTTGTATCGTCAGTCCTGCTTGCGTATTGGTGTTCTGAAATGCGTGTTTTGGAGGTCTCTTGATGTTTTTGCCCACGTATAATTTGTTGCAGTCATTACAAGGGATTATGTATACCCCTGCAGAGGATGGAAGCTTGTCCTGTCTACTACTGGTGATGTCCTTGATGGTCGTGGTTGTGGAGGTAGATACTTGGAATGATGTATTGGAAAAGATGTTGGAAACATGTTTTGGCAATGGAGTTGGTGGGGAGGACTATGTATCTCTTCTCGGCAGTGTCTTCTCTGGGTGTGTTGAAAATGTTTAATGCCCGCCGTCTGTAGTCTCTGATGAAGTGACGAGGATAGTGGAGTTTAGAAAATACTTGTTCAATTATAGTGCATTCTTCCTCAAGGTACTCGTTGCTGCAGATTCTGAGTGCGCGCAGGAAGAAGCCTATAATTACACCACGTTTAGTTTTGGTGTCGTGGTGAGAGTAGAAGTGGGGAAGATCGTTTTGGTTGGTTGGTTTTCGATAGACTTTAAAACGCAAGCAAGCAGGACTGACGATACAAGGAATGCCTGTGTACAACATCGCAATTCACACAACCATTTAATTAACTACAGAAACTCAAGACTTATCGCTACAGAAGACAACACTCAATGCCGAAGAATCCTGGAATCATCGCTTATCTCTATAACCAACAATTTCAACCAGAACAATGGCTTCTATAACATAGCTGAACCACTTGCCAAGAAACTTCTTCATCGCTATCCCACATAAGAACATAGAACACTGCAAAAGGTCTACTCACAACTTGTCCAATATCCCTGCCAAGCTACCCAAGACTCTATAACCCCACCCAGTGGATCATCAGATGCAGCATTCTCCACCTGACCTCAACATTCTGAACCTGTCTATAAATACTCCCGTACCTTCCACCCCAGGTAGATCTGTTTGTGACGAAAAATCCCACTGTGTGGGCGAAACGTTGTCAATAAAGGATCACATTAAACTGCATATGTGTTTATGTTTCCATAGTGTCGGTATTTTATACAATTTATTTTCACTGTCCAGGTCTCTTTGTAGTCCTGCCTGATTCTCATCCGATTTAATTATCCTCATTAACTTCATATCATGTGCAAACAGGGACACTTCTGAGTCTATGCCTTCCATTATGTCATTCACATATACCAAAAACAGCACTGGTCCCAGGACTGACCACTGTGGAACCCCGCTCGTCACAGGCGCCCACTCTGACAACCTCGTCACGTACCATGACTCGTTGTTGCCTTCCTGTCAGGTACTCCCTTATCCATTGCAGTGCCCTTCCTGTTATGCATGCGTGGCCCTCCAGCTTTTGTATTAAACTCTTGTGAGGGACTGTGTCGAAGGCCTTCTTGCAGTCCAAGAAAATGCAATCTACCCACCCTTCTCTCTCGTGTCTTACTTCCGTTACTTGTTGTAAATTATTATTATTATAATCAAAAAATTATTATTATTATAATCAAAAACTCCATCAGGTTTGTGACACAGGACTTTCCCTCCGTGAATCCGCGCTAGTTATCATTTATAAGCTTGTTTCCATTCCCTAGGTGCTCCACCACTCTCTGATAATCTTCTCCATGATTTTTAAATACTTACCCCGTCAGGGGAACCCACTGGTCTGTAGTTTAGTGCTTCGTGTTTTCCCTCCTTTTTTAAAAAAAGGGGACTGCTTTTTGGCCGTCTTCCATACTTCAAGTGTTACCCAGATTCAGTGGATGTTTTTGGAAAATTGTTGTTAGGGGGAAAACACAGCACCCTCTGTTTCCCTCTCTAAGGACCCACAAGAGATTCCCGGGTCCCACCCCCTTTGGGGTATAGGTTCATTTTAACAGAAATCACCCCTTCTCGGTTGTGTATTTCTTTTAGCACTTTTTGGGTTTATATCCCTTGTTTTTTTTAAAACCCCCTGCTGACTTCCGAGATTCCTTTCTTTTCCTCCACTGTAAATATTTCCCTTAAACCTTATTTTTAAATCCCATGTGTGAATGTTTGTGTGTGTGAAACTCAACTTTTGTATGTGTGTCCCGCGCATTTACATATATATAAATCAAAAGCCGAGTCTGGTTCCTGATACCTTGTGAATCTTTTTGCTTTTAACTTTTCAACGGTGCCCACGTGTACCCTTTTAACGCCTCGGGAAAACAGCCTCAAAACGGTTGCGCCAAAATGATCCACATGGGTTAGTTTTTAAACTTTACCTTTTTTTTGAGTTAGGAAAGGGGCAGACAAAGATGCAACAAATGGACTTTTTATTGTGGAAAGCTTGTCGCTCTCCGGGATTTTTGTAAAAGCAGTTAACCCAAAAATTACAAAGACTTCAGTTTTTGGTCTTCCTTTTGGGCCCCTTTTCCAGTTTTCACAAACCCTTTTATTTGCTGGGGTTTTTTGGGAAATTCTAGTAAAACCCCTTACCAGAACCCCGTCCTGCGCTTGATTTTAAATTTCCCCTCAAAGACTTTCCCCTTTTTCCCATCCCCCCTTTTTTTTTCTCCTCATTGGTTTTACATCAAACCCACAAAAGGGAATTTTACGTAAAACACGGGCGAAAGACCACGACGACGACCCCCGACGACGACGACGACGAGACGACCACCACCACCACCACCCCCCCCCCACCACCACCACCCCTCCACCAACAACAACAAAAAACAAACAACAACAACAACAAAAAAACAACAACACCCTCGCAGTATTGGTCGCAGTACTGGTCCTTGTGGAAACCCCCAAAAATTTTCCCCTCTTGTCTGCCCCGAAACCTCTTTATGAACAAACACTCTGTCTCCCCCGCCTGCTAGGTATTTTTTCATCCATTTTAATTTTTATTCAAAAGCGTCTTCTTTAAATTTTGTGGGGTTTTGGGGAAGGGGGGGGAGGGGGATGGCCCGATAGCCCAAAAGGGTTAAAAAAAAACCAGGAACTGCTAATAAACAACACGGAAAATTTTAGCTTAATCATTGATAGTCCTGTAAATTAAAATGGTTGCTATTATTATTATAATCAAAAAAAAAAGCGCTAAGCCACAAGGGCTATACAACAAATGGTTAAAGCTAAAAACCTTTTTTTAAAATGAAAAATTTAAAAAATTCAACTTTAAACCAAAATAAAATCTAAGATTAGCTGTCCCCTTTAAGTTAATTTAGTAGGAATAAAATTAGAAACTTCATAAAGTTGCGATTATTTTCGGACGTTATTGCCACAGCTAAATTTAGGCCGGCTTGTTTTATAGAATTACTTGGGCAAATAAGCAGAGTCAGGAGGTGTTTAAAAAAAGCAACAACCCTAACCATCATGATACGTGATAACACTGTAGATAATACCAGGAAGGTATTATAAAACAACTAATTTTTCGTCTGGTTGATCATTTTCGAGTCAAAAGCCCATCATTGAAAGGGAAAATTTTAAAAAATAGGGGGGGACCCTGTTATTCTTGCTATCTCCCTATATCAAACGTTCAGTCCCCTTTAGCTCGATTTACTTCTAAACTCTTAAAGTTATAAGGAAATTTATTTAGGCACAAGTACACATAAGTACAATTATTCATACACAGTGTAAATTACATAGGATAACTAAAAAGTATAACGTGACTTATTTCCATTTTGGTCCTTGATTTATACATGTATAAGGAAGGGAAACTTTAGTATTTATATCTCCTTGTTACCTGAAAACATTATGAATTATTTTTGTATTCGCAAATTCACTTATCTCTTTTTTTAATAATGAAAAGAGAGACGAAGTTTTATTAAATTTGTTTGGAAAAAAAAAAAGTTTGAGTTGTCAGTTTATGAGCTCTCAATAACTGGCTAAGGAACCCAGTGGAAATAAATCGGCTCAAGACTGTTCAACTGCCTACCAGCATGCATAAAGGGTATTACCATTATTATTAGTGTTATTATAATCAAAAAGAAGTGCTAAACTATTATTATTATAATCAGAAAGAAGCGCTAAACTACGGGATTACCAAGAGACTTCTGGCTGTCTTCAAGAAGGCACTGGACAGGCACCTAAAGTCAGTACCTGACCAGCCAGGCTGTGGTTCGTACGTCAGTTTGCGTACGGCCAGCAGTAACAGCCTGGTTGATCTGGCCCTGATCCACCACGAGGCCTGGTCACGGACTGGGCCGCAGGGGCGTTGACCCCCAGAAAGCCTCTCCAGGAATATGAACCCGTAACTAAATAAAAACTTACATAGCTGTCAGATTAGAACATTTTCTTCTATATTTTTAGCCTTGGGTTTTACTTTGTAATTATAAAATACTTTCATAATGATCAACTTAAGAAAATATATAAATGATAAACTTTAATCCATAACATGAAAAAAAATGCAGTCCAGTGACGATTCGATGCATTGTTTATGAACATTGTCCATTGTAAAATTACACATATTGTAATGACTGACGACATAATAGGCCAGGAGTTTTACTGACCCCCGCAACCCCAAAAAGGTGAATTCAAATTA